>JABXJD010000426.1:345000-452071 GCA_013375575.1 Percina caprodes
ACCTGTGTGTAATAACAACACAGTATAAAATTGTAATTTCGCCTTGCGGGATTAATAAAATATACATTATTATTATTTGGTTCAATTAGCGCCTGCACTAAGCTAATCAGCTGATAACGCTAACTTGCCCTATGTTCGACCCAGGTGAAAAAAGCTTCTGGGGGGTTGTTTGGCTAGAGGTCGTGGTGCAAAGGACCCTAAGGTGAAATTACTCCAAACCATCCCTTTAAACACACGTCTTTGCTGTACTACATATTGTATATGCTTTTTTGTGCAAAGCAGTCTTTGTTCAGAAGAGTCTTTGCACTTTTTTTCCTTATTGATTATTAGAGCCCGACTTTTAAGGCCCATACGATACAAATATTTGGTTATTTAAAAATCAGATATTCCGATATATATTTTAAAAAAAACAACAGAAACGCGTTACAAAACATAAAGCAATTTCCCATAGTTAGTTTTTTGTAGTTATTTATGAGTTCTCACTAAAATAAAATGATAATAATTAGTTTTTGTCACAACAGAACAGAGGAACATCAAAATATATAAAAGTTCTGATAACAAAAAAAGTAATACAACAGGGACATTGTAGAGCGCCCTCTGGTGGACAAACATGGTTGACAGTCCATTTTTATTTCATTTTTTAAATATTCATTTATCAGCATCATTTATTTTTTCATTATAGATGATTCTGATAAATGAATTCTTTAAAAAAAATTATATATATATATATATATATATATATATATATATATATATATATATATATATATATATATATATATTTTTTTTTTTATCCGTCATTATTAATGCCAATACCGAAAATGCCTAATATCGGAAGATAATATCGGCCCACCGATATATTAGTTGGGCTCTAATGATAATTGAGATTATTATTAGGCCCTGGTAAAACCCTAATCTGACCAAATAACTTGTAATAAACTAAATGGCACCCAGACCTATTTCACAATGTTAATGCTGTGTGAATTGCTTCCAGTTGGAAAAGCATTTTTCCGATAATTCAGACACCACATATTCTGTATATATGCATATTTTCAAACATCAGGACCAAAACTTCACGTTTTTTGAGTGGGGGCCTCATTAGCAAGGCCCGGGACCCCCCAAATACACAAACTCTTACTTATTTTTTTTTCAGTATTGGTGCACCTGTTTGCCAACCGTTCCGACATAATGTACATACCAAGATCAAAGTTGTACATGCAGTAAGTCATCAGCACATCATGCAGCAGAGTCAGTCCCGGATTGTCGTTCCCAGAGAAGAATGTATTGTGTCGGTCTGTCCTGCTGACGTCTCTCTCTGTCACAACAGAACAAAGACACTTTAAAGTTCAACATCTATTAGCAGCTGCCTGATACGATGAACACATCTTCTGTTTCATGACAGATTGCAGGGCTGACCTATCAGGCTTCTGTATCCTCTGAGGAGGGAGTTCCTCATCTCCTGCTCTTCACTGACGGACTTCCACTGCACCTTCATTTTAAAGTACTCGTCCCTGCAGACACAGAAAGGAGTTTAAGTGGCCGACTGCCTTAAAGGAATAGTTGGGTCATTATTCAGAGTTAGATGATGAGAATGCTAATGCTCTGCATGAAAACAAATAAGCATATTTCCCAAAATGTCAGCCTATTCCTTTAACCATCTAAAAGCAACAGAAGGAGATGTGCAGTCATAAAATCACTAACGTCTTGGCCCGCAGAATGTCCTCTCTTTCCTTGAAAGTGCTGTTCCATGGATAAAAGCCCAGGAGGAACTTCCATACCTCCTTCCTCAGGGGCGGTGTGACACCCTGCAATGGACAAGAATGGCATCAAAACACACCCATCAGGTAGACAGAAGGCTGAAAAACAAAACAAAGTATGTCTTTCACATTGGAGGTATAATGTCACTGTATTCACTGTCTCACCCCTCTGAATATGAGCTCTTTGATCCTCTCTGGGTTCTTCACTCGCCCCTCTGGGTCCAGAAACTCTTGCCATTTGTCCAGGGGTTCTCCCCTGGTTACGTCTGGTCTGGGACCAAGCTCTACCCCCTTAATAAAAAGACAAACTAAATTCTCATGTCTCTGAACATTATAACAATCTGTAGTCTTTATGTATTAGACATGACTGCATGCTTAAAATTGTTCTTTTTGTTTTCCTTTTCTTACACAGTTGATGAGTTCGAAGCCGGGCTCTTCATCAGACTGCGGGGGCAAACTAGGATCCTGAGCAGTTCGCAGGTGACTGGGGGACCCTGGAGGCCGAAGTGCCGCCCTGAAGAAATTGGTGACTTTGGAGAATCCACCAAATGTAGTGGCATATGGGTCCTGGATAAATCTCTGTGCAGGTAGACAGAGGACAGGATCACAAACAAAGTTATTTTTTTTTTTTTTACATTGAATGAGAATTGTAACAAGAAGGATAGAGTTCATCTACTGCCAGTGATTGTGAGTGGAGGTGAAGAGTGGCAACGTCAGTGATTAGATTGTATGTTTGAAATCCAAAATAGAGTATGGGCTGGAGTGGGACTTTGATCAGTGAGTCATTGGTATGTATCACCAAGCTAATAATAATGATTTTATGATCAAAAATAAAAGCAAATTACTGAAACAAGATCCGATCCTCCATCATCAAAGAGCTGCAGCTTATCAAAGGACTGAGAGAGAGCGCCGGAGTCAAGAGGGTAGGCGAGGAAGAGCCGCCCTTCAACTGGCGACCTGGCGATACCAACAGAAACGGCGTGATGTTTTCCATGCTCATGTGATTCGTCAATAAAGACGTAAACAGCTCTGTCGGAGACTGTACGTCAGCTGTTTCAAAAACAGCCATTAGATAAATTCTAACATGTTCCACAGTGACAACAAGATAGAAACTGCTGCTAGAAATTAGGGTGATGATACATACTGGTCCAGGATGATGTAACGTTGCAGGGCCCTAAACAGCTCCCTGGTTCCTCCTCTGTGGAAGTGCAGAGCGGGCAGTGGGTGGCCCCCTCTACTAGTCAGCACCAGGAAGTTTCGGCCCAAGGAGAACCGAGCCCTCCGAAGAGAGTATAACTCTGACAGAGGCAGAGAGAACGACCACTGACCTGCAGGCGAAATAGGCGACATTTGGTTTCATACAGCCTTTTGTGGAGGTAACTATTTGGACAAAGTGACAGACGTGTAAACGGCACCTGAGTCTTTGACTGGGACGTGTTCTCGATCTTTCTTCACCGTGCTGATGACTGCCCAGTCTGGCTCATAGCCAGGATCAAAGTTTGTATCCTCCTCCCCTCCTTCTCCATCCTAATTAGGATGAAGTGGTGTCATGGGAATTATATTTAAGGTAGAAATATATATATATATATAAAATACTCTTATTGTTTTCATGAGTAGCAGATGATGACTGACCTTTTTGGTGTAGAGTACAGCGGGGGCACTGCGACCCTCATCCTCAAGTGGGCTCCACTCTAAAGCTGGCACACCAGTCTAAAACAAGCGCATGGTTAATGTGGTTTTTTCCTCTTTGTATTTGAGCAACTCACACAGATTTGCTTACCCGCTCTACGATTCGGATGAACCCTGGGATGGTGGTGTCCTGGTTGCTCCTCTTGGCATTTGTGTGGAGGTACACTCCCTCCTTCTCAAATATCAGCTGAGGGAGGAGAAAGAAAAACCCACATAAATGTATCCAAATCATTCAGAAAATGTAAGATGAAATAAAGATAAATAAGTATTTTCAAGAGTCCCTGAATATCAAATCAAAAAGATAGGATGGCTCACAACATATTTGGTAAGTGATGATTACTTTTTATCAACTGTCAATCTACTGACAACTTCCTTAAATCCTATTTCTTCCACCGCTGAGCTTTAGATGAGATCTTCAAATCGCAAATATATGAAGTATACTGTATATGACAAAGAAAAGCAACACATCCTCACATGTGTGACATATGGGATGGTCCCTGGCCAGATTGACTCTGGCTTGTGCTACAATTATGTTATATGGCTTAACTACTATCTGAATATGGTGAAAACAAATCTGGTCATCTGTACGGTATGTAACTGATCACATAAAGAAAAGAACAAGCCTAGGTTATGTGAAATCACATAACAAAGAGCTTGTAGATGCCTGAAGCATATCATGTGATTTCGGTGTGTCAGGTCAGTCGGTGAAGATAAGCCAAACAGATACAAAACATAGGTACAGTGAGCTAGTATCGACTCACTTTGCTGGCAAATGTTACTGTCTGTACGGTTATAGATACCGACATCTTGTATCCAGCCAGATGAAAACACATAGCTGACAGTGTGCTTTTCATTATCGAGCGATATTGAAAACCGATAGCTAACTTTAAGTATTTGCAATAAGCTATCACTGACAGCAAGCTCGAGTGGTTTCACCCACAATGCCACAGTCGAGATATAGGAGGAAAGGTCAACATTCACAAATTAAAATACTGACATTAAGGTATTGTTAATAAGAAAACAACCTGTGAATACCTTGTAATCCTCAACGTTTTGCTCCATTATTCCCGTCACCTCTGTGTCGACTTCGTTTTACCAAAATAAATTACGTCAGACTTCCTGCTTCTGGATAGCCACGCCCCCACAGGCAACGTCAAGGCAGGATCGCGAGCCAATCAGACTGCGTATACTGCTTTGTTTTTGTTATTATAATACGCTTTTAAAAGACACTCGAAAACGCTTTATGTCAGCATAGTATATTTACATGTATGGTAATAAAGTTTCTTAAAAAAAAAGCAATATTAATTTCCGTTGCTTCAGCTTAGCCACATTTATTTTGACAGAAGCATATTGCAGCAGTTTATTTTATATACTACAGGAAATGGTGTTAGTTAAGAATCAGGTTGATGAAGTATTTTATTTTTATTTTTTACATATAATACATTTGCCTTGGTGTTTTGGTGCATAACAATAAACAGACTCTAAAAGTGTACAATGTGTCTATAATTGTGTCAAATCTTCCTTATGCTTGTTATTCGGTGGCTCTGAGGTTTTCCTTATCTGACTTGTGGGTCAAAGGACAGAGATTGTCATATGCTGTACAGATTTTTCCTAGGTCTGGTAATGCAAAACTATAGGCTATGAAATATGAAACACATTTGTGAATTGTGATAAGGGGCTATACTGTATAAGAATGACTTGTAATAAGAGAAAACAAAAAAGCAAGCACTGCAAAAGTCAAAAACCAGCAATGACTCCTGCAATACATTTTTTCCTGCTTTCAACATTATATGATTTTTTTAAAGATTATTTTTTGGGCTTTTCCACCTTTAATTTTTGATAGGACACTTCGAACCCTGGACCATCTGCGTTGAGGCATAAACCTCTCAGTACATGTGCACCTGCTCTACCATTGACCAACCTGACCACACTCAACATCATATGATTGCTTGATATATAGCCTACTATCATATTCCATGAGCCTAATGTCTGATTACTCCACATTTTCATTGTGATATTTTGTGATTACATTCTGAATCTGCCACGTTCTCTATAAAGACAGTAACCTAGCACAATATGTCTTCCTCTGATGTACACTGTCAGTCAGCAGTAGGCTATAGGAAAGTTGCACATTAAGTAGTTTTGGGTCCTTCTGTAAGTAATTTTGATTTTGAAGAATTCTTAAAGCAGCAATATACCACAGGCCAATAGGCCGAACAGGCACTACTAGTCTGTTTTAAAATTAAAAAGCTGTAGTAATTATGACCAGGGCACGTGCAAAAGTCCGCAGTATGAAGTAGGCCTATTAAGAATATGTGCAACGTACAGAAACAATACAGCGAACTATGACGTTGGGAAATGCTCTATCGCTGGATTTATATTTTTTAGAATATAGTTAAGGATGTCCATGGGGTTTTGCATGAGGTTTATTACTACTGGAATAGAATTAGTGAAAAACTTGATTTTGAAAGAGCATTTTACAGTATTAATGCAGGGCTGTATTTTTGGAATTAATTACTCAAATCTTTTAAAAACAAAGTGTATATACAATTAATAAAAATAGGCCGGCTATTATTATTGAAATGACTATTAATACCATTCTTATATGACTTGTGAGGAGGTGGGCTCATATATATGTTTATGATTGGTGGGCAGAAGTAGGTGGGGACGTACAGTTAAAGACAGTTAAAGAAACGAGAGAACAAGGAGAGCCAGTCCGTGGAGCTCAGTTACGTGGACGACGTGCGTCCGATTGGAAGTCAGTAACAGGTGACGTCAGAGCTGCGTCAAGTTTGAGCTAATTAAAACACAACCGGATAAGAATAGATGTCATTTACCTTCAAATTTAAATTCAATTCAATTCAATTCAATTCAATTCAATTCAATTCAATTCAATTCAATTCAAATAATACAACTATTTAGTACATTTGGTTCTTATTAAATAGAAAAATAGGATTTTCTTGCTATATTTGCATATTCAGCTGACTAAACTCCATCTGGAATACAATATTTGATCCCTACTCACATTATTGCAAAAAAAATATTAGTCAACTACTAATTCTAAAAACCTTTTGGAAGTTTTTAGAAAATAAATCCCAAATTACAGACCTAAAATAGATGCCTGCTGACAGCAGAACGTATATTATCATAACTGTTGCATCAGACATAAAACACATCTTAATTAATATTCAACTAACTACCACATAATCCTCACTTGAATGTTAAACCTTCCTTTAATTATAGCTTTGCCCTACACTTTGTGTTCCTCCACAATTACTGTGGAGACATACTTCATGCAACCAAACGCATTTATGGACGAGGCTTTTATTCTGAAATCCCTAACCGGAAACCCCGTTATTAATCCTTGCTAGCTTGCTGCTGTGTCGAGTTTAGCTAGGGGAGAGAAACCGTGGGAGAATGTAGATTATGTTTTGACCAAAAAGAAGTAAAGTTTAGGATTGATAAACATCTGGCAACGTGGAAGAAAGAAACTGAAAAGGTAGGTGAACATCTTTCCTCGTTTCTGTAATTTATACTTGCGCGTCTCGGCTCCAGCTAAAGCCTGAAAAATGGAGGTGAAATGTGGTTCCATCGTGAGGAGGTTGCACACAACAGAATAAACAACAAGACACCACAACAACACACAACAGCTGCAGTAGCGACAGCAGCCGTGCAGGGAAGTCCGTAGAATGCAGAAACGTTAGAAACGAGACAGAAACGATTGCAAAGATGGCAGTAAAGAGGATCAATAGAGAGCGGAGTCATTCTAAAGCTACAGCAGCTAGCTGACGTTACAGGAACGTTAGCTGCTGTAGCATTATTTAGCATAGATTGGTGTCAAGCAGCTGAGGAAGGCTGGTGAAGATTAAGTAAGACAATCTTGATAGATCCTTTTAAGCAGGTTGTTTTTCTATGTTTATCTGCACATATTTCCATTTGCATTGTCTCTCAACTCAAATATGTTCACCCATTTGCACCCATTTACAATAAATGATATGTAGTGCCATTTTCAAAATGTCTGTAGCTAACTTTGATTTTAGTTTTTTCTTTTCACTGTTTTACAGGTATCACCAGCAACTTGGCAACATCTCTTCTCTCCCCTGGCTCTCCAGTGTGTAAGGACACGGCTCAGCGTATCATATCTTAAAGTCACCCAGTGCCTCTCCACCCGATGGATCATTATTTTACCCTGTATCTTCACCAGTGCTAAAATTAAAACCAGCAGGACAGAGGAAACGCGTTAAGAGAATTTTTCAACAAATTCAGGTACACCGCAGCTACCAAAGTTACCTGTTAATACTGTATTAAGTTTGGTACCCCCCAAAATCCAACAACGCTTCTTAAAAGTCTAAACCTCAAAACTCTTTGTCATTCATCAGCATTACTCAGTTCTCTCATCAGGTCAGTCCATATTAGAACGCTGTAAACACTACTTTGCACCATTATGGCCTCCATCGCCAAGTTGTCCGAGCCTGAGATCCCAGACAACCACAAAGAGAGCTGGCTGGAGCTACTTTCTGCCGCGGAAAAGTATTGCCAAACATCTGGCTGCGACCTGGCCATACTAACGGCGTGTAAGAAGTTCCGGTCATCGGCTGGAGACGGGATGAGGAAACCGGAGAGCAGCAGTGCCTTTCCAAAGGAGTGTGATTTCTCCTACAGTGTATGGGGCCAAGGGTTTCTGGCCGAATCGGCGCGTCGCTATATGGACGACATCGGCGTGCTGCACTCTACGACCATGCTAACAGCCCAGAAGCACACACGCCAGGCAGGGGGAGAGGGAAGAACCAAGCTGGTGGGTGACCTGACCTCTGACCACAGAAACAGGGGAGTGAGTGCTCATTCTTATGAAACTCATTCAAAATGTCCACATCCATAACATAGTGGATTTTGTTGTTGTTCTAGAGCTTTACAGGAGACGGCGGGGTGGGCGGAGTCAGTCCCAATAGCAGACTGTATTCCCAAAGCTACCCGTCAATCTACAGCTCAGGAGCTGTGATCGGGCAGGGCGGCGGGCAGAACGGCGGGCAGAACGGCAACGGGGAGAAGGAACGGGAGAAGTGTGCACTGGAGGCCGAGCAGGAGAGACAGAGGTCTGGGATTGAGGACTTGGAAGAAGAGTGTGAGGACGAGGAAGAAGAGGAGGACATGGATGAGAGGAGACCCTATGGGAATGAAAGTGCTGGTGAGGAGCGACTCGAGTTAACCTGTGTATCTAAATGCTTTGATGTGCAATCGATTCATTCAGAATATTTATCATCTTTGTGCCTCAGGTGTATTCTCCATGGACGAGGACTCTCTGTCTCGGGACTGTGAGCCCTTCTTTGAGTCCGACGGGGAGGAGGAGAGTACTGATGGTAAGAGTTTGCTATGTCACATAAGAGCACTCATCCAAATTAGTGCATCATCAACATAGATTGTTTCTACCTGTCCTAGGCTCTTTAAGCGAGGATGCTCCTCCGCCGATGCGTGGCATGGCTATGGGCCAGGCTGCGTACTCGGCTCGTTACGCCCACTCCCATCCCATGGCTCTGGCCCGCTCGCTACCTGTATCTGTGCCCGTGTGGGGCTGCAGAGGAAACCGAGCTCAAGACAGCAACAGTGGAGAGCGGGTGAGCACCCATAATTGTACAATAGGACAGATATGGGGGGGGGTCATCTGCCTCGACCGGTTGGGGGTGAGAGACAGAGACAGAAAGAGAGAGAGAGACAGACGGAGAGACCAACATGTATTCCAATATGTGAATTTTCTGCTCTCAGCTCATTTTCCACACAATTTAAAAAATCAAACCTGTTGTCATTAGCTGGGATAATCTGCAATGTGTCCTCTGTTGTTGATCTGTAATTTGTGTAATTTATTTTACATTGATTTGTTTTATTTAATAATAAATTACAATTTACACTCTGTTATTATACACAGGCTTGAATTACACACACATGCTCAGTACTTATACATGCACTAAATGGAGAGATGTCAAAGTGGGGGGCTGCCCATGGAAAGGCGCCCCGAGCAGTTGGGGGTTTCGGTGCCTTGCTCAAGAGCACCCTAGCAGGAGGTGAACCAGCTACCAGTCCACCACCATACTTTGGTCCGTTTTGGGACTTGAACCTGAGACCCTTCGGTTCCCATTCCGGCTACTGCCACCCCAGTAGTTAACCGTCATGTTGTCCTCGGGTCAAATTTGACCTGTTTTCAGTGTTTTTATCACAAAAAATGGCCTTTGAAATAAGCGCTGACAATGTCAACATTAAAAAATATCAAATAACTTTGGAAAAAACATAAAAGAAATGCAACCACAACATTAAAAAAAGTGACAGAAATGTCGGAAAAAGCGATAAGTGTTGAAAAAAAGCTTTTTTTTTTTCATGGTTGACAGGAAGACAACACAAGGGTTAACTTAAGAAGTTAACTTAATTTACAGGGACCAAGGATGGAAATTTGCATGATCCTGTATATTTCGGTTCTTTAAAATAAATAAACTTAATTTTTCAGATAGCATGAAGCTGGCTTACTTTAAGTGGTTGTAGAACACCATGGTAACCTATTCTGTGTGGCTAACCTTCTCTAGAGCAGGGTAACTTTAGAAGTTAACAGCCAGACTATTGACCAATCAGATCACTGGAATAATGTATAATATATAACTAGGTTCCATCAGCCTGATTTAAATTCAAAAGCAGACATTGTGAAAGTTATAAAAAAAAAAAAGATAAGAATTTTATATTTAAGTGAGTTGTTGTTTTTTTTTGTTTCTGGATGGCAGTTGACATATTTAATGCTGTCTGAAGACAAAGGAACTATTCAGGTTTCAGTATTCTGATGTGCCAACTAATGACTGCAGCGGCTCCATCAGTTCATGTGACCTTTTTAAGTGTGTGTGACAATTGTGTGTGGTCGTGCCAGGCAAATATTTTACAATTAACTTATTAGAACGTCAAACACCCTTTTTTAGAGAACAAAAAACAAGCCTACAGGAAGTACGCATCACTTTCCATGTTTGTCCAGATTACACCTTGTATATAGAAGTGCTTGGATGTAAACTCTACCGGGGCTTGTGTTTTCCCTCCTATGCAATGCTAACATACGGCCCCTGTGTGTCTGTGTCTTCAGGTGGGCTGTGCTGACCTGGAACACATCGCTGCCAGTATGAAGGCCCTGCTGGCCCCCGGAGCCAATGATGGGACAGAAATGTTTGGGGCCTTGCCTCGGCCCCGTCTCAACACGGGGGACTTCTCCCTCAAGCACTGAGAGAGAGAGAGAGTGTGAGTCGAGTGGAGAGTAAGAGAAAGGGATAGAGGGAGAGATGAAGGTTGTCATGATGAAAGGAGACCTGGACTGGCTGGCAGATGTGGCGTGCAGTATGTGAAACGGTGTAAAAGCTAGTACCTCCATTTATTTCTCACTAACAGAAATTAATGCTTTGAGGAGAAAACAAAAGTTATGAACACTAACATTTTCAACATTATACCCCCCACCCCCACCCACACCTTGTCACTACACATGTCACAATACCAGCTACTACACATCACAGAACACTACGTTAGATTTGGACCTCAAGATGTGTGTGTGTGTAGTGCCCTGCTGCACTGACCAACAAAGACACTAGAACGGTGTGTTGTAGTCGAACTGGCACAGCTAATTGCTGCGCGCCTTTCGCGCTGCTGATAAAAGGTTCGGGGATTTTGCCCTTTGGTAAAAATTACCCAGAAGTGATGAAAACGTGGGGAGCAGCCATCTGTACCTGGGTGATTGTTGGCTCCTGTGCTACATGCTAATGCCTTAGCAGACACTGTTTTGATCAACCTTAACGTTTAGTAGCTCTAAAGCTAAATGCTAAGTTAGCCTAGATGACATATGGCTAAGAGTGGCAGTTTGGTCCCTTTTCTGGAACATGGTATACAATTAGCTTTAAAAAAATAGGCTAACCTTTGACTCTCTTATGTCTGTGTGTGAAGCTGGAGCTCGACCTGGGAGATGGTTAGCTTAGCTGAGCATCGGATGGGGGCAGAGGGAAACGGATATCCTGGCTCTCTCCAAAGCTCAAAAATACACCTGCCAACAACTCTAAAGCTCACCAATTAACATGTTGCATCATGTTTTGGTACACAAGCAGAACTCTTTCTTGACAAACGGTGTATCCACCCAGCATCTCTTACTACACAAATTTGGTAAAAACAAGGACCCCCCCCTTACTACTATTACTACTAAGCTACTATTGTGATGTTACATACTTTTTAACAAGTTAAATTAGATACAAACAAACGGTGTGTAGCTTTTTTTTAAAAGAAAGAAAGAAAGAAATACTACTTCTTAATTAGTCCGCTTTTAAAAGTGTGGGTAAGTGTGTTTCTGAACTTTAAAGAGAGCCAAGCCAGCTGTTTTCCTCTTGCTTCCAGTCTTTATGCTAAGCTAAGCTAGCCATCACTAAGCTATAGCTCACTGCCCTGCTGTCATTTAGCTCAGTACATGCTTACGTTTTAGCATGAAGCACAAGAGCCAGCCATCTCCCAGGACCACGTGGATGTTTCCCCTGCATGCGACTATTGTTTACAGGCTAAGATGACCCACAAGCCAGTCGCTGACGTTGTCCACCCCTTGCAACAAACACACCAATCTATTCCTTAATGGGGTAGAAACCACAGAAATGGTTGACTTAACATGAAGCTTGTGGCTTTTCAAAATGTGAGCGGAGGACACCAGCACCTCCTCACAATCTGCCTACTTATACTTTTACTTTTGCCAATGAATGACTGACTGATAGAATGATTGTAAATCCATACTGAGTAATAGTGCTTTCTTTTCCTTTTTTGCTTTAGATATCTTGTTGAAATGACTGAATGAATGACAGTGACTGTGCGTGTGTTTGTGAGAGAGAGAGAGAAATGGGTTGATTTACAAGAAACAAATGTCCATCTCTGACATTTAAAAAAGCAGATACATATTCCGTTAAGTACTTGTATGTTTCCAATAAAGGAGCAACACCAAGAGGAAAAAAAAAAACACCCTTGCGTATTTGTGTGATATTTGTGTCTGAGGATGTAATATAATGAAGGCCTCTGGAGGGCCTCAGCACTCTTCACTGAAGTGAAGATCAGATTTCTGCTCAGCCCTTGTATGCAGCAGTGCAACAGTAATGCAACATCAGTGTTATTACACAATAGTTGAATTTATTGACTACATTCAGCACATAAAAAAGATGCAGGCTCTTAATTTAAACAAGCACTCTGGTGTATGCAAAGTCCTGCGTGTTACAAAATCATACTGAGCAAGACCGCCTAAAATTCTAAGTTAAATAAAATACATAAATAGATACACAATAAGTAAAATAACTAGCAATTGTTGGATATAATATGAATATGAATAAGCTTTCTTCATGCAACACAATCTACAAAGGTCTCACAACAACTCCAACACTTGTTCCCCAAACAACATGAGCTCTCCAACTCCCTCCCTGACACACACCCACCCCCGGCCTCCCAACCCTCCATGCTCAACCCTCCACTTTGTCATTGATCCCTTTTCCGAAGAATGCAATAGGAATTTGCGCCAATCCAGAACCCGGGGAAAATCTTCTCCTGGGTATTTGCTTTGAACTTGTAAATCAGCCGGACTTCCTTCTTGTCCTCTCCCTCCACGGCCAGGAACTTGATGACACCCGCGGGCTGGTCCACATAGATGCCCATAGTGGAGGACAGGGGGAGCTGGATGTCCACGTTCTCGCTGTTGTGCCAGACTTGGTAGCAGGAGCCAGACCAGCCAACGCCCCAGGAGCCGCTGTTCTCCCCGAGGCCGCAGGGTCCGCGCCCTTCGTTTCCCTTCCTGGGTGCGCTCTCAAAGACCACCCCGACCACCACCCAGCCATCGTAGTCCACCTCCCAGTAACCCCGGTAGCCCATCACAGCCTCCTTAGACAGCACCTAAAGAAGGGGGGACACAAATGGATTTGTTGATTACTTGATCGACATGAAATGCTAAAAGGATTGATTGATTCTTTTTCAGGCAAAAGTTTCCCTCGTTCCATCTTCTAAAATGTGAGGGTTGGTTTTCCTTATCCATATCCAAATATGGTAGTAAACTAGATATAGTTAGTTTTTAGCCTGTTGGTCAGAAAAAAGACTTGCAAATTAAACTCTGGGACATTATAATGAACATTTTTCTGATATTTTACAGGCAAAACGATTTATTGATGAAGTAATCCGTATTTATTAGTTTAATTAGTTTAAGTACTGTACTTAAGTACAAATGTTGAGGTACTTGTACTTTACTTGAGTCATTTCTTTTCACGCCACTTTCTACTTCTACTCCACTACATTTCAGAGAGCAATATGATACTTTTTACTCCACTACATTAATCTGACAGCTTTAGTTTCTAGTTATTTTACAAATTCCTATAACTGCACACAAAACGTAGTAATAAAAATGACTAGACGATAAATACTTGCCAGAACAGTCTGGATTGTTTCCAGTTTCTAAAATGTGAGGAGTTTCCTACATTAGGTACTTTTACTTTTAATACTTCAATTACATTTTACGGAAGATACCCACACACTTTTACTTGAGTAACATTTTCAATGTGGGACTTTTACTTGTAATAGAGTATTTTTTATAGTGTGGTATTAGTATGTTTTACCTACTTCTTCCACCACTGGTAATGGGATGCCAAATATCTGCATAGCAGTGTAATGCAGATTATTGAGGAATAAAAATGTATTCTCAAATAACTGCAGGAAACAACCCAGAATACCCAAAAGTATTTATAAAGAGACCAGCGGTGGAATGTATTGTAATTAAGTACAATTTTGAGATCCTTTACTTGAGTACAGTATTTCCATTTTACGACACCTTTTACTTGTACTCCAATATTTCTACTCCAGTACAAATCAAAGGGCAATACTGTACTTTACTTATTTAACAGGTGTAGTTACTATTGAGTATTTTTACATGATTGTATTGGTACTTTAAAGACCTGAGTACTTCTTCCACCACTGAAAAATGACTTTTTGAACTGAGGATGTTATACATAGAATGATGTATTTAATAACAGCAAAAAGAGCATGCACGTCTATTGTGTTTAGCTCAATGACAGCAACACTGTAGTGTAGTATGACAGGCCAGGCCTACCTGTGGAGAGTGTTCATATCTCTCAGGCCTGTTGGGATATGGGCAGACAGCGTCTGACGTACGGGCCACTTTGGACCCACCTTCTGAAATCCACAACAGCTTCTGTGCAGTTTTATCATCCAGAGTGAGCGGGAGCCAATCTAGGAGAAAAGCAAGCAGAAAGTAGGAGACTAAAAGTGAAGGAATTGTTAACATGGGATCTGAAGAGTAGAAAGCCGAAAGGATGGGAATAATCAAGTAAAAAAAGTAATACAGTCAGTGTAGTAGTCTCCTTATCTTCAGAGCGCTGTACGTCCAAACTGATTGAAGACTAGTGGTATTGGTGACGTTAGCTTTGTTACAGGTGTCACCGTGCTCATGTCAACTTTGTTATTTACAAAAATAATAATGATGAAAAAAATGCTGTACTGTACTAATCATCCTGCAGACTGTTTTATTCTACCTTAATGAATTATTATGGAAGATCTTTTGTCCAAAAAACACTTCTGTAGCTTGTCATTCAATTATTATAGATAATAGTATTGTTATGTTATTTACTGGTTAATTTTATAAATAGACATATTGAACATTATATTTACATTTAACTAGGCTTATTCAATTTGTGTTTAAATGACACAAGAAACTAAAGGTTATTGGTAAATGTATGATATGATATGATTTATGTACATTAAGTGGCCAGTCCCACACGGAATTGCATGACACCTATTCAAAAGATATATCATCCAAGGCTTCCGGTCCAATGTCTACACACAACATGCTCTACTTTGCACAAAAGAAAGAATAAAGAATATGTTTTACGGTAGCAACATGATATTGTAACCCATAAATTGTCCAGCTAGAACTAAATACTTCATAAAACAAAACTACAGCTACAGAATATATAAACTATAAACCTATAACCTATAGCTATAAACCTGAATTTAAATGTTTTATTTTCGAAATTGTATCAATGAATTTTGCTTAATGTATATTTCTTTTTGCACATTTAAACAAAAACAAACAACAAAAAAGCCTCACATTTCATGAAGTCAGCTCTGGTGGTGGGTTCAGGGATGTTTGGCTCGTACGGTGGTGGCTTCACTGAGAGATAAGCAGAGAATTAGGACCATCTATTTAATTGAATAAATAAGACTTCCCAACAGTAATACAGCATTTATAGGTCTTTACCTTCCCCAGCACTGCTGTTTTTTCTTCCTGCAAAAGAAAAAGGTAGTGTGTCATTTCACTGCAATAATAAAATAAATAAGACAAAGACATACTATATATATATATATATATATATATATATATATATATATATATATATATATATATATATATATATATATATATACATACAGTGGTGAAAAGTACATTTACTCAAGTACTGTGCTTAGGCAGCATTTTGAGATATTTGTTTCTACCGTATACTTGTATTTTACTAAATTTCAGAGAGAAAAGACACTCTTTACTCCTCTGCATTTATTTGACAGCTTTAGGTACTTTGCAAAAAATCTTCATACAAACAAATGATGTATGGAACTTATAAAATATGATACAGTGCTTTACTAATAAACTCACCAGTCAAGCATAACGCATCTGAAATTGGCTACACATTGATAACGTACAACATTAAGTAATGATGTCCGATAATATTGTATCGCTAGTGAATGTTTGCGTTAACTATTAACTTGTCGTGATGACATACAAGTACTTTCGGAGCGTGGATAGAGTAAGAGCACGGAGACAGCTTCGACTGACACTTGGTCCATTACTTAAATGACACCTCAGTGTAGAACAACCCAAGACTAATAACAAAACATGCTTCAGCATCTCATCATATCCCTCCGCCAACCTGTTAACTGAATTGCAGGCAGGGTAGGCCTACAACATGTTAGATAGCTCCCTTTTTAAATTAAGTTACAGAATACACTACGAAGCTACAAATGATGGAAATATGACGTATTTCAGTAACTCTACAAACGGTCATTTGTTAACTAAATATTCATAAAATAAATCTCATCTTACATTATGATGCATTTTTAATAACACTCACAGGAGTGTTCTGCACTACAAGTACTTCTACTTTTGATACTTCTGCAGTTTTACTTAAAGGCAAAATAATTTGCCTATTTTTATCCAGGTCTGCCGTGTTTGTGTGCAGATGAAAGGTGTTAAAACTCAAACTGCTCCATAGACAATGCATAGGGAAAGATGTTATAGATGATACAGGGAGTATGTTGGGAGTATATGGGTACATTTTCTGTTTCATGACAGAGAACAATTCAATTTAAATTAATTCAATTTTATTTATAGTGTCAAATCATAGCAGAAGGTATCTCAGGACACTTTACAGATAGAGTAGGTGTAGACCACACTCTAGAACACATCGATAGAATAAAGCTCATATGGGTATAAAAAGAAGACATAGAACATGTTTTATGGCCTCTTCTTACAGGTTCTTCTCAATTCTCGACACTCTTCAGGGTGACATCGACCAAAGAAACTGCAGCCAGCTACTTTAAACCTTCCCATTTTCTTCTGTAGGCTCTCCCTTCATGAAAAAGGCTTCTGTCAGCTAAATCACCTGCTCCTCTCAACATACACCAGATTACATAGACGTATGTGTGCTATGTCGGCTCAGCACTAATTCATTTAGGTTTTAGGATTCAACATAAGGAATCCGGAGGCCAGCACATACATCTGAGGACACACATCATGGCCGCTGACAGCAGGGTATCTCATTCTAAGAATGATGCTGTTACTTCACACCCCCGAAGGCATGTTAGTCATGTTGTGGGCTGGTGTATAATCTCTGTTCGTTTGTTCCTCCTGCAGTGAATGAGTCTTTTGACATTCGGCAAAAACTGCTATCCAATTCTGGCCAGTCAGGTCATCTCCCCCGCATACGTAAGTCATCCGCGCTCAAGTTACTGTTCCTCACATTTCACGCAGACAACTAATGCCTCATCGTTCTTACTCACATATCAGACCGTTACATCGCCACATTAGCACATTTCAAGTGTCCTTTGCCAAAATTAAACAGAACAGCCTCAATTTTTCTGATTCCATATAAGGGCGTTTCAAAGTATGATTTTCATATAGCTCGTGGCTGTGTAGTAACAGGCTTTCTATTCTTAATATGTGACTTTAACTATGTAAATATTGTACACATCCACACACATATTTCTCTTATTTTTTTATATTTTTACCCTTTTCCCATTAAGTTTGAGAACATTCAACACATATATTCTGTATCAGCATGTTCAAACTCATTGAGGTCTCATTAAAGATATGTGTGTTTTCAATTGAGATACATATTTAAACCAAAGATTGCATATTTTTATGGCTACATTACAGCAAATGGAAATATTCTACATTTGTTGTCATTTTACACACTTCTCTCTACTTCAGTTGGACAGGATTGATATATTTATGAACTATGAAATGTATATAATGATTTGGGGGTTTAAACAGTGTTTGGACCATTTGCTGGCGCAATGCTGGATTGCCACATGGTTCAGGGTTGTTTATGGAACAATAACTATGGTTGCTTACAAATTTGCTTTGTCAGTGATTTGGTAGTCCATGTCCACAACGTTTCACTACCGAATTGCTCTGGTGCCGCAGGAAATTCAGCCGGATGCATGTCTTTCTGGGTTGATTTATGAGGACAATGGATGCTCCTCAGCTTTCTGCAGGGAAAATCCAGACAGCTAGCTAGACTCCAATCTGAGTTTTCTCTTGCACGACTAAAATAACTTTTGAACGTACACATTTTCCTCCAAAACAAATTCCTTCCCAAGGCTATGTTGCACTGGCTCAGTGCAGAGCTTAGCATAGCCCAAGATGATTGTGATTGGTTTAAAGAAAGACCAATAAGCCACGTTTCTCTCCCATTCTGTAATGCTGTGTGGACTCGCCAGACCCTACTTTGCCGCACTGTGGAGGAATGTCAGGCAATGTGAGACTAGTGATTTGGTAACTACAGTTTGAGCTGAATGGAAGCAAATGATAATCAGGAGAAAATACCATTATATATAACGCTTTTCGTCCTCTCAGGAAGAGCAAATGGGAGGATGGGACTTTAAAAAGCGTTATATACAAGTTACGTTCTTGTAAACCACCAAAAGACATCTTGCAGTTGACACTGAGCACATCACAGTAGCTCTAAAGCTTTAGAAGTCTATTAATGGACATGCCTTCTCTATTTACCTGCATCTACCAGATAAGATAAGTTAAAAATTGTAAAAAAATATTCTAAAAGTAAAAGCAAAAAGCCATGTATTGTAAATGTTACATAAGTAAAAGTACAAAAAATATGATTACAATTTAATTTAATTTAATTTAATTACTAATGCATTTATGTGAATGCAGCCTTTCACTGTTTTAGTAGGTGTGGAGCTGATTTAACTATTTTACACACTGTTGGGTGCATGATATTTTATCAACTCATAATGTATTTCATATGTAAAGTCTGAATTTGTTATGTAACTAGTAACCATATACTATAGAGTACAATATTTCCTTCTGAAATTAAGTGGAGCAGAAGTATAAAGAACAGGAAAAAAACACAAATGTCTCAATTAAGTACTTTATGTACAGTACTTTAGTAGAGGTACTTACTCCATATTAAATTGTATGTCTCATGCTTCAGCTTTATGCACCTTGTTTATGTGAAATGTTATTTATAGTTTTATCTAATATTTTGTGTTTCTGCATTTTTTTTGTTCTTTTTTTGAGTGTTGAGTGAGTTGTGTGACATCTTTATGTTAATGTGTTTCATACAGTATGTAAAGTGTGGCCTTTATATGGCTCTATTGGATTATTAATATATGGATGTACTGTACATGCACTGAATGCACTTTTTAAACCTGACGGCTGGCCTTTGATCACAGCACTGCTTGTGCTTATATATTTATGTCATGACATGACTAAGCCCGAGGAAACATAACCTCCCCCGGCCGGCATGGCCCCTCCGCCGGGGACGCCAACAACATTACAACCAGGAGGATAAACTTGGAGTCTGGTATAGCATTTGCAGTCATCGGATGCGATTGAAGGAGTGGCATTGCTTTCCCTGAATTGTGTTGGCCTGCGGTTCTTCTAAGTGTGGCTAATGTGTTGTGAGAGGGCCAACTTTCAAACTGTTGGCTTTGAAGGCAGAGATCCTCGGCTCCACCTTTAGAGCCTTAAATACTGTGCTGTGATTGAAAATCTAAGTATATACACAGTACTGTTGTGCAGGAGACCATTATGTCAAAGACAATTACCTGACTGAAGCCAGTAAGACCAGACAATTTGATAATTGACTGGGCATGCAGGAATATTAATTGGACCCTACTGAGGCTTAGGGTCTAATTACAGAGCAGATTTGAGTTTGGATATCCCCGTGTCCTTACAGACTTCAGCAACAGGTCCACGGGAGCTCTGTCCATCTGCTGGTCAGATGGACAGAGTGTGAGTTGGGGAGGACAAATTTGGCAGGGAAGAGAGGGGTAGAGTGAAGGTCACGTGGTCGTCTTTTTGAAATTGGTGGAGCAGAAAGACGGTGGTGACAGATCACTTCATTTGTCTTTCTTCCCCTTCCTTCTCTCTGAGCGTGTGCATTAAAGAGCACAGCAGGGGAGATGAAAGCAAAGCCTTGTGGAATAGTGCTGGGTTCATCCAGGAATTAAGAGGAATTACTGAGAATAGATTAGAAGACAGACATGTATATCATCTTCAAATCTTTAGGATGTTTTTTTGGAGGGAAATGAGGCAAACACCTTGGGTAACCTCGGAGTGAGATATCAGGCTGGCAGTGAGAGCGGTGGGTGATTGGACATATGCATGCTCTGCGGCTGCTCTGTGGAGGTTAAACCTCAGTCCACGCTCAGTGGGATCAACAGGAAAGCCCCGCAGAGATAAACAGAACAGTCAAAAAGATTGATCACTTCACAGCAATAGAGTCATGGAGGAGACAAATGGGGATGCAAAAGTGGGGTGTGAGGCATTGAAATATGTCAGGGCAGAGGGACCAAAAAAACAAACCTCGTGAATCGGGAATATTGGATGAATTTTTGTGACGAAGCTGTTGGAGTTTGAGCAAAAACGGTGAAAAACTGAGCTTTAGTTGTGTTTGAAGGAAGAAGGTAGGTTGGATTTTGGTATGGATTCACACCAATGACAAGACACAAAACATGAGTTTTGTACTCCTGAGCACATGTTTAAAGGAGTCAACAGCTCAGCAGTACCCTGTCGAAAGGTCAGTATTGGATTTTGTTTGTTTTGGACGGCCATTTTAGACTTTTTCCCTTCCCGGATTCTGCACACAGTCGGAGAGAGCTATGTTATCTGTGCAGATCAGGTTCGAAACATCCCACTGAGACAGCACGATCAAAAGACAGTGAGAGGAGGTGGAGGGGGATAGATGAGCACATATGGCATAGGCCCAGGCTCATCCCTCTGGTTCCTGTCAGGACTCCCTGGCTGGAAGGCCTGCGCACATGAAAGCTTGGAGATGGGAAGGGAATAAAACACATGGATAGACAGATTGGCAAAAGGAAAAATTCAAGATGAAAAGCCTCTTAAAGGGCCTGGTACGATTTATGAAATGCAAACTCTCCTGTGGGCTTCTGCACAGAGTCGTCACATTAAATGAACGTTATGCAATAGGAAACACTGAGAGTGGATTAGAAATATCCAAAAGAAGCAGGAGAGGGATGATAGATGTTCCTAAGGAGAACTACCTGCAGTAGTGACAGAGCTGAGACAGGTGTGTCATGTTGAGTGGACAGACAAAAATACGAGCTCTGAAATTGCAGCTGACTTTGACATTAACGGGAATTCGGTAAGCAACGGCGCAAGTGCAGAAGAAACCATAACCACCCCGGGAGATGATCATTCACGCACTCTGTTGACATGAGTAATGATCCAAGAAAAACTGACAGAATCCAAGGTGAGGACAGAGGTTTGGCTCGGTGTTGACTTACAGAGATGGTCAGCATTAGCTAACTTAACATCAAATCAACAACATATATAACATGTAATAAGTTGGTTATAAAACACCGTGACAAGCAATAAATCACTTATCTATCTTATCTAAAAATGTATCTGCTTGAGTGGTGACACACTTTAAATAAAATAAAAAATACCACAGCATGGTACATCTCTGCACCCTGTAGTCATTGCACGATTGATATGATCTTATTGTGACATTTGGAAAATAGAGAAAATAGAGAACAAAATAAATAATGATTGTGATTTTGAATATAAAAACCCTAATTAACTAATATTGCTGCTAATAGATGAGCAAATAATTCTCATTTGTAAATGCATTTCAGTCCTGAAGAGAAGGAGGCCACATGGTGCTGAGCAATCAAAAGCAGAAAATAGCACTCATTTTTCTCAGATTCAAATTGCCAAATTTGAATCACAGAATTATAAAAAAAATACATTATATCTTTAAATTCTAACAAAGTGTAACAGATTTTTACTTCTGTATTTGCCAAGAAATATCAGTACAACTTAGCTGTACTTTGTGTGATGTAATCGCAAAGGCAAATTATAATGTAGTTTCAGTGATAAATGACAAACAGGTGATGCTTTTACTCTTATGGCACATGATGCAATGGTCCCCATAGAGACTCAGCTGAGTGGTTTCTTACCTGCTTTCTTGGGCACAGGCATGATTCCCTTGGTGCTCACGGGTCTGATTGGAATCAAACGGGGAGGTCTTGTGATAGTGTGTCTGTGCGTCTCTGCAGGCTCTCTCTTATGGACTCTCTCTAATCCATTTGGGGGGGGGGGGACCCTGGGATGCAACGGCCACCCAATGGGATGGTCATGTCACATGACACTCCAATTCCTTTCTAGGGATCAGATAGTTGGAGACAAGCAAGTACCCGGTACATCCCAAGTATGCATGCTCATTTGCACACACATGGACTGAGCATGTGCCTGATGCCCCTAGATCTGAGCAATACATTCATGCGAAATGACAAACTAATTTGAGTCATTAAGGGAAAGATGATTTTGCAGCCATTGCAGCTACTGATTTTAAAATTGCAACTTAAAGTGACCCTGACCCTGTCTGTGTGGCAAGTGCATAGGGGATGGGTCAGTATCTAAGATGGTGACCGGCTACTCACCAGAGCGCTGTCATCAATCTCAGATCCCATCAATCAGCAGCTGCTGGGAATGCACTTTAGCAGATAAGTTGGGGCAAAGTGTACCGAAGTGCTGGTGTGGTCAGAACATGAAAATAACAGCCTGTAAGTCTGTTTGTTTGCGCAGAGGTTGCTGACATTTTCATGTCAAGTAACTACTTTTTAATTGAGCACAGATTCATTTATTCTTTTCTTTGTATGCAATCAAGACATTCATTTAGAGTGAACAATCATTTTTTTTTCAACTGCATGACAAAAAACATTAGAGAAGAGTCTTATGGCAATTAGACCCCATCGTGACTTGGGAAGGAGTTTTCAGATTACGTTATGTGCTTACATAATTGCAAAAGGGTTCTCCAATATTTTCTCAGTTAGTTTTTTTTAAATGATATCAGATTAGTGAACAGAATGTGCCTTTGGAACATTGGAGGTATGGTTGCTGATAATGGGCAATGTAGATATTGCATTAAAGATCAGCCACCCACTCAGATCAGCTGGTATTCTGTCTATAATGGTGTGGAATGGAAATTTGTAAGTAAACCCCATACTTTTGACCGGTAGTGTATTTCAACTAACTGATATATTATTACACAGCAGCCTTTTATTGCTGTTGCTGCTTGAGGCGGAGCTAGTTTCAATCATTTTACATACAGTTAGTTTAGTCCAGTGGTTCCCAACCTTGGGGTTGTGTCACTCCAAAGTATCACCAGATATATCTGAGGGGTTGTGAGATGATTAGGAAGAAAATAACATGTAAAGAATAATTTGACATGTATTATTGTTTTTAACCACTCTTTGTTTTATGTAATGTAATGTAATGTAATGTAATGTAATGCATTTGTTTCAAGACAGGGACAGCGCACAATAAAACATTAATCTTGTATAACAAGAACAACAATATGCGTTGTGCCAGGTTATAGCAGATTCCCATTTTCCACCTGTAGTCCATGGGCAGGTTGATGGAGAAATACATACAGTACAAAGTACTTTAAATTACTAGATAAACATGGCTGTCTTGCCTTGCCTATAGCTCTACATCAGTCACATACATGCAGTACATACATACATACATACACATATATATACAGTATGTATATATACATATGTAAACATATATACTGTATATGTTTCTGCAAAATCTTAAACTACAAAGTTATTATTAACTATCAGGTAAATGTATAAATGTAGTGGAGCAGAAATAATAAGCGGAAGTACTCAAATAAAGTACAAATATGTCAACATTGTACTTTAGTACAGTACTTGAATACATGTCTTGTTCCCTTGTTATTAGCAACCACAGGCAGTAATACATGTTCACCAAATGAAAAGCAATAAAGAACCAGATAACGTTTGGAGGGTTTACTTAACTGGCGCGTCTTAATTGATACAAGAAAAATAACTGCCTGTCATGAGACACTGTCTCACTGCTATTAGAAGAAGAATTTTAATGAAGTGTAACTACCTGCTTAGCGCCGGCTCTCATAATACCAGATATGGTCTGTGTGAGGCATGAGACAAATCTCAACACCTGCTGCTAACTGCTGTCAGTGAGAAGGCTTCAATCGTATTGTGGCCTGACCTTTGGGTGTGTTTAGTGGCGCAATGCATATCATTATACAGTCAACCATCTCTATGTAATATCCCAGTGTACATTACCTCCCAATTCGGCCATTAGATGTCCTATTGTGTTACTTCACTACATGTTAACGTGGTGGTGCTATGGTGATAGCCTGATTGGGCGCGGGGTTACAATAGGTGTGAGGCTGTAATCTGTGAAGGCCTGCTGGGATGCTTTCAGGGACTCTCCTCTGATTGACAAGACAGGTGCTTCCTCCTTCTCACTCCCCTCTCATTGTTTTTGTCCTGTTCAGTGGCTATGAACATTGTAGAGTGTGTTTATGTCACACGGTTGTGTTAGGTCCTGTTATACAAGCAAAAAAGTGTTTCCGCTGTTAAATAATTGATTTGAAATAAAACAGGTTAATTCTGCACGGCATAAAAAGTACTAAAAACCAAACTCTCCTCCAGTCGGACACACCTGTAATTCTTTTTCTTTGTCCTTCCTCTCCTCTGCACCTGTTTCAGATGCATCCTTAACAAGCACATGATACTATCCTGTGGCCAATCCTGAGCTGTGGAGGGGGTGTGGTCCAGGCAATCACAGCTAATCCTCATCACCTTGATTCCCAGTCCAACAAACAATTAACAAAACACAGTAAATCCATAAAACCGTGCAAATAATAACTATTAAAACATGCAACACATCTACCAATTAAACCAAACGTAAAATACACACACCGCTAAAACTCAAAATGGGCAATAACCAAAACAAACAAAGTTGGGATAAAAAATACAAAGCTGCCTAAAGTCACTTTCTGACATTCATTCCGGAGTGACTCAAGTTAAGGAAACAACTGTTTTTTTACTTATTGTGAACAATGCAGAACCCATACAGCAATGTAAACATTAAGTAAATTAAGTAAAAGTCCTGCATTTAAAAGCATTTCAACTAAATGTACTTCATTAAAAATAAAACTATCTCATTCTGTAGTAAAATATCCTCTAACTGATATATTATAACAGAGCAGAGCAGCCTTTCATTGTAGTTGCCGCTCAAGGTGGAGCTAATTTCAATCATTTTACATACAGTTAGTTTAGGCTACGTCTACACGTGGGCGGCTATTTTCACAAACGACATTTCAACCTCTCCGTTTTCAAAAATAACATCATGCACAGCTGTCCGTTTTCAGAAAAGTGTTCATTTACACGTATCCGTGTATATATGCCGTCAAAAGCATGCCAAACCTGTAAGTGGCAGTGTAATGAGAAGCTCAAGTCGACTTTAGCCGATCAGAATCCCCAAAATAGCAACAACAGTGTCACTCCCCAATGTAAGTCGAGTGCAGATTTGAGTCGCGCATGCTTCACTTTGCAATGAGTGGAGCTGTGAGTTGCGTGTGCATCACTTTGCGACAAATAGCATACAAGATGCTAACTAACGAGAGACTTCTGTAATGTCAATACAGTAAAAATTGACCTACATAACAAAGTTCTTCACTGCTGGCTTCAAGTTAGCATCAAACACAACTAAGGTTATCAGTTGAATGGCGTTTTGAGCTAACGTTAGCACTCAAACAATCATAGATAGATGCAACGTTTTTGAAATGCTTCCCATCTTCTCTTATTGTTTGTAATGAGAACTGTATTATATCATGTATTTCACAAATTTCAGTATGACAGTTATGTCGTAAACCGTTTAAATCTGAGCATGCGCAACTCAAATCTGCACTCGACTCACATCGGGGAGGGACAAAAAGCAACAAATCACTTCCTCTCTCTTCTCTTCCTCACTTCCTTGGCTGCCTAAACCTCCGAAATGTCTCCGTTTGTCAGGGTCTTAGTGCAGTGGTTCCCAACCTAGGGGTCAGCCCCCTTCTAAGGGTCACCAAATATATCTGAGGGGTTGTGAGATGATTAATGGAAGAGAAATAACATTTAAACAATAATTTGACATTCATGGGCCTCTAAACACAGACGTTTAGAGGGGAAGGGTAAAATGTCACAAGCAGCTGTGGAAAAAGTATTCAGTAGGGATGAGCCGGATACTCGGCTGAAACGAGTATCAGGTACGGATAAAGCACTTTTTCCGAATACCGTACGAGTAATACGAGTCATTATCCGTACTCGGATTGGGTAGCGGACCGTGCGCCCCGCTCGTACACACACGCTCTGCTCACTCACACACAACAGCTCTCTCTCTCTCTCTCTCTCTCTCTCTGAGGTCCGCGGGTCTTTTCCGTTAACGTTTATGGTTTCTTCAGCTTCAGGTTTGTTTTTTACTTCGGTTTGTAGTACTTATGTAAAAGTATGTAAGTATCAGAAGGAAAATGTACTTAAAGTATTGAAAGTAAAAGTAGTAGGTGCAGAAAAATCACATTTTAGAAACTGGAAATGAGGAAAACCGTTATGTCAATCAACTAAGTGATTAATAGTCTAATCTTTTCAGCTGGACTTCTAGGCCTGCATATTATTGGGTAGTTTACTTTATATTAAAACATGTGTTTTGTGTGCAAAAATTAAATTTTTAAAATTACTTAATTTGTAACTAGTAACTAAAGCTGTCAGATTAACGTAATGGAGTAAAAAGTACAGTATTTCTCTCTGAAATGGAGAAGTAGAAAAGTGACATGAAAAGAAAAGACTGAAGTCAAGTACAAGTACAAGTACAAGTACAAGTACAGTATTTGAGTAAATTTACTTACATTCTGGTCACAAGTCAAAAGTGTTGGGAACCAATGATTTAATCTTTAACAATGTGTTGTATTTTAGAAGCTTATCATGTATATATAAAATATTTATCTGAAGGTAAATAATTATAACAGTAAAATAAATGTAATGGAGGAACAAGTGCAATACTTCCCTCTGAATTGTAGTGGTGTCGAAGTAGAAAGCAGAAAATTGAGATACCAAAGTAAAGTACAAGTACCTCAAAATTGTACTTAAGTAAATACTTAAGTAGTACTTAGTTCCTCTCTTTACTAAACCACAGCAGTTCTAAGAAGCAGCATTTGTCATTTGGATATGTTAATTTCATAAAGCAAATGACAGATTTGCGTGATAAATCATCTTTAATAAAGCATGCGTAGTTAAAGTGTCTGGATTTACAGTGTGATAATGACAGGCTAAAATCAACTGGGCCCCCACAGCTTTAGTGCAACATAAACCTTGTAACTGCTCCTAAATCACAAGATGTCAGGGAGGGGGAGGTCCTGCCTATCAGGGTGTTATGCCATCCATGACATTGGTCTCCAAGCGACAGAGAGCCTGAGATTTATGAGTACTGTAGCTGCTGCTATGCACGCGGCAGCCTGTTTCATGTGTAATCTCCCTTCCTGTCCTCAGCCCCCTCCACTCTCTGCCATCATGTTTTTGTCGGCAACATTTCATTGCATTTCATTGCATTACATCATTTACCTTTTATCCTCTCTCCGTGTTGTTAAAACCATGTGAGCGCTTGGATTTCATGTCAATTAACTGTTGACAGGTGATACATAGCATCATATCAATAAATCATTTCAAAGGATGTACATTGCATCATTTAACGTTTATTTTCTCCAGTTAAGCCAAGGATGCAATGGCAGGACGGAGAGACACAGTTTCATTCGCTTTGTAAGAGAAGGAAAGAGACTTAACCGATAATAATCCTGCCGGTATGAACAAGGCTACCAGCTAATTTAACCACCATGTCCAAATTAAATGACTTTTTGTTTACATCCACAGTGAATTAAAATGTGTTTCACTTAGTTCCATAGTACTGACCCCTCTGAGAACCAACAGCCATCTCTGCAGACTGATGAAGACAGAGGAACATGTTGCGTCTAAAGAGGCTAGAACAGCTGAGGTGGTGCAAAGAAATGGAGCTCAGCGCAAATTCTTTCAGGAAGAATTCTAAACAACTTCAATCACCACTATTTCTTCCTAAAACTATTCAGCTGTTAAGAGGCGTTGGCCACAAAATTCATGATCCAATCATAGCACGACATCCGTCTTTAAATGTCTTCTCTCTTGCTATCAGCTGTCTTTTCAGGCAAATGTGCAAACCTCTTCCACCTCTGGTCATCATCATATGTCTAGCTAAAATATGCTTAACAATGGAGTCTAATCCCCAAAGACTCTGTACATTTCATATTATGCTTATGTGCAATAAAGCTTTGCATATCTGCAACAAAGTCTCCTCAATTGAAATAGAATGTGAGTAGAACAGACATTGAACTGTTGGCTGTTGTCATTTCAATAGTTCAAGAGAAAATGGCGGTTGTAGTTAGTTGTTATGATGACAACACACGCCAATGGGCTGTAAAGTGTGTCACAGCCAGTAGGGTTTGATGACATATCAATAGATGTGTAAAGCAATTAAACCCAGCAATCCTCAATGTATCTCTAGCACCAAGCTACAGACATAGTGCACAAAACATGCTTCATACTACTCCACTGCTTGTTTGTAGCAAAATCTCACCTCAGTGAGTCCGTGACTTGCTGCAAATCGGTTTGTATGGAAGTTTATGCACAAGTTGGCCCGTTACATGTTCTATAGTAGACTACACATAAAAATGCCCGCTGCTCTGACCATCCTGCTCTGTTGATTTGAATAGGAATGTCAGTTCTACTCTCATCATTCTATTTCTAAAAACTATTGTTGGTTGTTAACAAAACTGAGCTCAAAGTTACAATCTGTAAGATCTCTGTTTGGTTCTCTTTGGTAGCACCTATGGCGATGAGTAGTAATTGCAGGTGTGTTTTTGGATCTCATTTTCCAGAGATCCAAACAGTGGTTAGAGTTGGACACCTAGATCATAATACTGAAAATGCAAGGGCTTTAATTTGGGGGCCACAGGCTCATTCACCTTTTTGTTACTTAATTCAGTGATAGGTCCTTACAGCAACAAATATTTAAATAAAAATCTGAGATTAATACTTTAAAGACTTTTTCCGAGTGAAAATGTATTCTGACTGGGGAGGTGGTGTACAACCATCTGTGAAGACAGAGACTTTGGTTGGAGCATAGCTTACCTTTCATACCTCACATTCATCAGGATGTTGAAATACAGAACTCCAAATGAAGTGTCAATGACTTGCCTCAAAGATATGTCTAGAAGTAAAGTCAATAAATCTGCATAGAGAGCAGTTTTCATCCTCTGTAGGACAGACATGTTAAGAGATTTTTTTAACACTAAAAAAAAGAAAAAATCCTGTCTATTAGAAGAGGGGTCAACAAGCCAATGACCCCAACTGAAGAGAGACGGAACAGGGACCCTCTACTACATATGCATAAAATAAAGTTACATGTGAAACTAAAGTTGAACCCAAGTGCAGACAACACCAGAGATAAATGACACTTCCAAATGTCCCAAGTTAGGAAATGCAACAAGGAAAAGCAAAGTCCAAATCCAATGAATATCCAGGGTACAGAGCGAGAGTGGTACTGTGTTCAGTAATCCAGAGATCCAGTGTGGAGAGCAGGAGTGGTGGAAGGCAGGAGTGAAGTGGCAGCAATTCAATTTTATTTATAGTATCAATTCATAACAAGAGTTAGAGACACTTTACAGATAGAGTAGGTCTAGACCACACAATTCACAAGGACCCAACAATTGTAGTAGTTCCCTCCAGAGCAAGCAACCGTGACGAGGAAAAACTCCTTTTAAGAAGAAACCCAGGCTCTTGGTACACCGTGGCTGACGACCGGTTTGGGTTGAGATGAATAGTGGTAATAACAGTCACAGTAAAAGATAATGGAACAGTGACACAAAAAAATAAAAAATCAAACAGTAATTTGTAGTAGTTCATGGTAATGCAGGGCACAGCACGGCATTACAAGGCACAGCAGAGTGTAACAGGGCACCGCAGAGTGCAGGGCGAGCAAAATCACAAAAAACTAACACAACCAGGTAGCACCAGCAGCAAGCCTAACATGGTCGTCTTGACTATGATCTGACGAAGAGTGGTAGGTTAACCGGGTATTTGAAGCAGAGATGATTAGTGTAGATGAGCTTCAGCTGGAACCCTGACTCCCACAAACCAGGCTTCACTCCTGGAATTAAGGAGAGACAGAGGGGAGGGGGAGAGCAGAGACAGAGAGCGACCTAGCAGCAGCAGCAGGCCTAACAGTTGCATATTAAACTGAGCCTACAATAATGTGTAGGGTTGCCCAAAGCCTTTATACATAACTTTTTTTGCATAGAATACTAAGCCATTAAATTAATAATTGTTGCCTTGATTTTATAATTTTTTTAATATAAACATACATGTGGCACAGTGAATCCTTATCCGTATATGTTAATGGCTACCTTAGTGACTACCTATAGTAAGCCGATCATCAGGGGGATTTACATAATAATAACATGTTGGATTCATTCAAGACTTCAATATTTTTGAAAATACGTTAAAAAATTAATAATTTCGCATGCCATTCTAATACTATAATTTGTCATTGGGTCCATTTTACCTAGATATAACTTTGTTATTTTATAGATGAATTAAAAATTTTAGCCTGCAGTCTGTTATACACTTATTAAAAGCAGCATGTGTTCACTGTGTGTGTGGTCTCAGTGTAACTGCACCTACACACATGATTCCAGTGTCAGTGTCCTCCGGCTTCCTGGTAGAAGAACATACATCACATGCTCTGCTGAGAGGCCTCCCATGACTCATAGTTTGCGCTGAAGGTAGAATAGCTGAGATTGTTGAGGTTTGTCAAGTGGAATAAGGAGCTGGTTTCTTTTGGTAGGAAACCTTTAAAACATGTTCTCACGGCTCATCGTGTTACTCTGATGATAGAACGGCCTAACCTCTGCATCCACGTGACAGAGGCAGACGTCTTTACAAACGGATGACTTTTGCCATCTGGCTCACTTCAGTCTAACGCTCCTGTTTCCCTCAGCTGTTATTATCACCTTATTTCTCACATTGTACAGCGAAGCAGCAAGAAGAGGCGATTGAAGAGCAGTCAGAGTGTGGGACTCGGTGGTTCATTCTGAGAAAGGCCTGGCGGGTGATTGGACGGAGCCAGAGGGCACTCAAGTGTTGAAGCTCAATGCTGAGCCTCCTAAAATAAGAGGATTTTCCTCACAGTTTGACACGGCGACTAAAAGCAGCCAGACTGACTGAGTGACATGAGGAAGAGGATAGGCGATGTTGACACAGGGACTTTGGGACATTCTGTTTCTAAAGCCGTGCTGTTTGGAATCTATGATCTCTCTTCCTGACTCATGATTATAAATACACAGATAGGTGGCAGGAGGATGCAGCGGAGACACGGGTGTTGCACACATTGGCTCCCCATAATGGCTGTAGTCAGGATCCCAGGCAGGCCGGTGGCTGCCCTTTAATTTGGACTGTTAGCTTGCTTGTAGGATTTGTAGGATTTAAAATGTTAGTTTACCTTTATGACCTTGCATTTGAACGTTTGTCATCTTAAAGGAGAATTTTTAAGTTAATCTTGATCGCTATAAATATGCAAGTACATTGGATAGAAAAACAAATGTGCTGAAACGGTGCGGTCAACACGAAGTAGCTGCAGCTACTATGTCTACGAGCTTCCACTCAGCTAAAACAGCAGTGGTCGGGGCAAGTTTTAGAGTGCCTTTGCGCCTCTTAACAGACACAAAAAGCAAGTAAAATGTCTGTGCAACATGAACGGGGCCCTTATGTGACAACAAGATGTGTTTTCAACTCAGACATTGTTTAAATTCACCTACCCTGTCTCTATCCTGCTGGTAGCTAGCTCGCCTTGTTAGCTGTTAGCTGCCGTGTGTTCAGTTAGGTTTCTGTGATAATTATCATGCAGCAGTTCTGTGTGTATTTGTATCTCATCCATTTGCCGTGCAAGGCACGGATCGAGTATTGGTAAACATAATAAAATTTTTGTGCCTCTGATTCATGTCTTAATGTCACTCCGCAAAGGTTATCTGATGTGTTCTAAGAATTTTTAACCTGTGGGGGGTAGATCACTAGCTAGCGGTAACCGTTAGTCGTGAGGTTGGCAGCTAACGTTAGCGAGTTGAAACTAACAGTTGATCGACGATGATTAACGTACGTTACACAGGCTGTGAGCGGCACAGAGTACAGAATTGATGAGTCAAACAGGGGATAGAATTGTATTAAGAATTACCAACACTTAATCCAAAATGTAAGGTACTTGATTAACTAGAAGCACAAAAAATATTAATTTTGCGGATTGTGAAGCAGCGAAATTCACGTCAGCATCCTCACGTTCCAACATAATTTTTTTTTTGAGTAAAAAGTGGTAAACACGTTTCTCCTGAAGGCATATGGACTTTTAAACATGCCAATGACTAAGAAAAATAGCTTAAAGAAACTACATGTAGTAAAACACATGATTTCATTAGAACATCACATGAAAGTTTATTTATAAAATACCTCTGTATATTCTCAAAAAGTATGGTCTTAGCCACTATTAGTTGTTGTTTCCAGACAGAGTGAAGAAAATATTCATATAGATAAAAATCTGTTTGTCAATCACACCTATGCTGAACACATGGCAGCTAGCAGCTAACAGCTAGCAGCTAACAGGGCAAGCTAGCTACCAGCAGGATAGAGACAGGGAAGGTGAATAGTGATAGCAATCAAGATTAGCGTAAACATTGGCAGGAATTCTCCTTTATAGGTATGAGGGTCAATGCTATTTTTCCTTCTTCGGTTTTTACTTGTGTCTGTGCATTTTTTTCTGCGCAGAAACCTAAGAGTAAAGACTGATTGCCGACAAGCAGATGGTATGGTCCTGTGTGGCTTCTGGCTTGAAAGAACAAGTAAAGCAACAACAGATTTCCCCTTGAGACTGTGAGCTAGTCTACTGTGTTTCTATAATTCTCTTTGAAATGTTTTGTATTTTTTAAGTAATTTTACAAAATCAAATACATACATTTAAATAACTGATGTATAATCAAGTACATATGGAATACACTCTTTCAAAATATCATTGTCTTCAAGGAATTCCAAAACCATCAGAGGATGCTGAATAAAGGATGGGAGAGACCACTGCACTTTAGAACAGGAAAGTAGAAACAATCTATATACATGATGATATGAAGCATTTAGAGGAACATTAGGACATTTCTGTTGATATAAACAACATTTACTGAATACTGACAGCCACAACAGTTGACACTTGTTAGGGGGCCGCAGCAGCTGCTCTTATCCCAATAGGGTACAACACCTTGTGGCTGTATTAAAAAGGATTAAACAGCTGAGTGGAGTCTTTCCAGTTCAAATGTGACAAACGTGACACAGAAGTGGTCCAGGTTTCCTTCATCAGTGAGTCCAGAAGAGGCCTTTTTATTTCATTAGACTTGAATTACATTAAATGTTAAAATAAACATTTGTTTGTATCACAGACTTCCTTGAATTGGGCCACCTCCCTAAAAATGTGCTATCATTATGAACCCGTTAACACCATTTCATTGTATGAATAAGGAATACGTGTCATTTTCATTTTGTCTTCATACTTTTTCCATTTGCAATATAAGCAAAACTATTCATTTTGTACATGCTTTAGTTTGCTTTAATTTGTTTTTCCAAGGAGAAAAGACTTTTGCACACATTAGGGAGTCCTGGGTGGAATGGGTATTTATATTTCATTTACAGTTTTATATTACTGTACTGGTGTTAAACTAAATCAGAGCATCAAAGTACAACAGGAACTATGGCTGAGAATAAAGAGTCTGAAACTCTTTAGTCCGAGTGACATACAAAAAAGGCAGTTCAAGTAATAAATACTTTATTTTCACATTAGTATGAAAAATGCAGTCATCTGCAGGGCACAATATCTCTTCTATGCTGTACAAGTTTAAGTTAAGTGTGTGTTTCTGACATGTATACTACTTAAATAGCATTATGTACAGCAATTAAAATCTGTTCATGAGAATTATTGTTCAGGAAATGTTCACCAAAAAAAAGAAAAAGAAGCTGTTGCGTGTTGATCATCGGCCGCCTCCATTGGCTGCTCCGCCCCCGGCTCCTCCACCTGATTGGTCCTGAGCCCCAGACATCATGAGGAAGAGAACGAGAGGCACGATGTACATCCACTGGAGAGGACAAAAAAAAAAAAAAAGTAAACAACAATATTTGATTTACAAGACAGTTTAAATTAGACAACAAATCACAGAGATCGGTCCAAGATTGCGCATCCCAGATTACGCATCCCAGATTACGGTATACTACGGTAAATTTATTTTCTGAACAGAACAGAAGAAAAGTTAAAAGTGGGTAAGAGGGTAAATACAGACAAAATCTCAGGGTCAACACCAAACACATGCTCAACATATCCACACCAAGAATGAAGAGTTAGGACTGATTGATGGTTTAGCATGGAGGCTTTCTCATACAGGGTACTTTGAATTCAGAAAATTGGAGGTCATTTATCATGCTGAAATGTATTTGGCATTGAACCTGGGGGGGAACATCAAAGATTGGATAAGACGGAACAGGAGGGAAACAAGGTGGTGGGTTTCAGTTAGTCATGTTGCTTAGAAGTTAAGTAAATAAGTTGATAGAGGAGGAAGGACGACAGAACAAGCCACGAGTAAGAAAACAGTACTTCAGCGGGAATCAGCTCTGCTCTCTGCCTCCCCCTGCTGGGGGCTGTGCTGAGTTGGTGACCATGAGGAAGATTGCACCTCCCAGAATCAAATACCACTGGAACACAGCACAGCACCAAGTCAACACACTGTCACTGGATGCAGCACAGAGTCACCACAGGTCACTGAACACAGCAAGATACGCAGCGATCATAAAAAAAGAGCTCAGACGAGCCAAGGGACAGGACTAAATCCCCGGGTTCTCTGTGGGAATGTTTCAAAACATGGAGCTCACTCCAAATGTCAAAAGACAAACAAAATCTCACAGCTGCTTTTAAAAAAGGGCTGATTTTCAAGTCTAACTTTATGGGTGGAATAATCTTGACAGTACAGAGCTGGGCGTGGGCTGGTGTGACAGCTGTCAAACAAACTCTGGTGCGGGCCCCCCTTTTTGAGTCCATGGCCACCTTAAAAGTTTGGTCTGGCACCAATTCCAAACGGACTCTGATGCAATTGGCTTATGGTGTGAAAACAAAGCAGACCAACCATTGGACTGTGTAAGAATATATATATATATATATATATATATATATATATATATATATATATATATATATATATATATATATATATATATATATATATATATATATATATATATATACACATACATACATACACACACACACACACACACACACACACACACAGTATATACTGTATACATAAGATTTTAGCACAAAAAAAAACAAAAACAACCAATTTGACTTTTTCGGAGACATTCCTCCTTTTCTGCCAAATATATATTGGCAAATGAAATGGAAGGGAAAAAAAACACCATACTACTGATGTGCCCTGTACACTACATTTTAACACATGCTGCAAGCATAGAAAAAGTTAAGGTGGGTCTGGTGGAGCAAAAGAAAATAAGTTAAATATGCATTTTCATGTATCCATTAAGTATATGGGCCATTGCAACCGAAAGCAGAGAGAGTATGTCTTAGTTTAGACACAGCCTGCAGGCCTTATCCGTACGAGTACTTACATATTTAGCAAAGAAAGATTTCTGCTCTTGTGGATTCTTCCCTTTCTTCTCAGATTCCATTTCCATTCGCTCAAGGAACAAAGCTGTCTCAGGTCTGGAAGAAAGTTGGCAATTAGTATTCAAACAAACCCCCCAAAAGTGAAAGGCAGAACAGTGCAGAGAGACTTGTTCTACCTATGGGGAAATTATGTAAAGCTGCTACACCAAGGCTAACAGAACTGAATCAAAGACATTTGGAAAAGCTACCCAAGAGTCACTCTCACTCACTAACACACAGACAGCTACAGATACGGATGCTAGCAATGTGCTACCGTAAAGCATTATCAAGCAGTTGAGATGCGAAGGAATAAAACTGAAACGCAGCAAGAAGAAATAAATAAATAAATAAATAAATAAAAACAACAAATCTAGATTTAGGACTGACCCTGGTGCATTGACAGGAGTCATGATGCTGAGTGTGGTGTTGAAAACCTCAAGATCAACTTCATCCTCAACCTCAGTGCCCCTGCAGGCTCCAGGTAATGTCACTATGGAGACACCGATGAGGTAGCCAGAGACGTCAGTGTGGAGGGAGATGACATCGCTCAGATGGGACTCAACCATGGCACACTGAGAATCAGAGCAGAATAAAAGGTTCATGTTAGAGTTACAGCAATATTAGACAGTTAGTATCACACACATCCATATTACATGATGGATATGATGCTGCTTCATCTGAATTAAGTTATTAACTAGATACTTCTGATTTCACACAAATCCGAATGATTTTCATTCTTAAACAACCTTAATTGAAGTGGAGTATATACGTATATAATTGAAAAAAGATAACACAAATTAATAATTGGCTGGCTATATAATAGAATACAGCTATTATTTTTCTTTGGTTTACCAAAACATAAACGCTGGTAGAGCCCAACTGATATATCGGCGGGCTGATATAATTGGCCGATATTAGGCATTTCGGAACTATTGTTAATGGCATTTATAATGGCCGATGATTTAAAAAAAAAAAAAAAATCATTATATAGAATCATTTATAAATGACAAATATATAAAAAATAATAATGGACAGTCAAGCAACAAAATTATTATAATATTTTAACTACAAATAACTAATGTTAGGGAAATCTGTTTTGTTACCCATTTCTGTATTATTTTTTTTTTAAATATATATCAGCCGTTATATTGGAATATCTGATTTTTTATTGACAAAATATTTTTATCGGTATTAGCCATAAAAATCCTTTATCGGTCGGGCTCTACTTGACATAACAGGCCAAGGCAGCTCGGGACCCTGTTTTTATCAGTTTTCAATTAATGGCACATATCTCACACAGAGCAGAGAGTATTTTAGAAATACTGATGAAACTCTTCATGTACCAATACTCTCTCAGTTCCCTAATGCAGTCTGATCGAGCAATTTTAAGTCAGTATTTTAGTGAACGTTATTTCATGGCGAAGGTAAGTGAAATACATACGGCTCTGACAAATGCTGTGAGGTAACCTTCCATCTGCCGCTCTGACTGTCTGTCTGCCTGCAGGAAAACACGAGGCACTCTGACTCTGTACAGCCCGTCCACGGCAGCCACTTCCTGAAGTTCAAAACAAACCAATGTTAGAGATGCAGGTTGAATCACACCATACCATAACAGCATGCTGATCACACTCGAATCCTCTGGCTCTCGGACCAAGGATTTTATGTCTGTTACTCAAATCTTTTTATCAGCACCATTTGGTCTGTGGTTGTTCGTGACCAAAACATGTCCCAAAAGAGCTCACATTTGTTGCTGAAAAAGGAGGAAACACACCATCTCTGTGGGGTTTTGGTAATTTTTTTGGACACAACTAATTGTAAATACAGTACTTGTCAGTCCACATCCTGTAAACCGTATCATATCATCTTGCCTTCAGTTTGGTTCTGTCTTCCTCTGATAGCTGGCTCTGAGTTAGTGAGACGCTGGGCTCCCTTCCAGCTTTTAACACCAGTGCTCCTCGCACTCGAAACTTTGCTACATCATCTGAAACAAGAAGGACAACAAACAGAACAGAGCAGAGATAACCTGCATGAATGACTGAGTAGCTATATAATGTAGATTAAATAATGCCGTTTACTCTTCATGCCGAGTATCAAAGAACACGCTAGCAGTTCTGAAGATCTCCACTTATGTTGAAACAGGTAAATCAACGTATCGATATATATCCAAAAAGATTCAATTGACAGATTTTTGAATGAAGTTTGGTGTGTAGGTTTCTCTATTCGGAAATGGCGTTAGCGCTGGTAGCACAAGCCTGCTTAGTTAGCTAGCTAGCTTAGCAATACTGTGTCTTACAGCATAATAAAATAATAACACTTCCTCACCGACTTCAAATGAGTGTTCAAGAGGTACGGAGAAACCACTGAATTCAGTGTCCATGACATCGCCAACCTGACAACAAAAAGAATAGGAATGGAATAGCATAGGAAACATCTTGTTAGCCTTCACCGAGTCAAAGCTAATGCTAATTGCTTGGCTAACAGGTGCAGCTTCTGCTTTACCGCAGTCAAATGGTAGGGCTAATTTAATATATTTTCCCACTTACCTTTCTGCCGTTATTACAACATACAAAATTCGTGCATACGATAAACAAAACACTGGAAACAACGACAATTTTAAATGGTAGTGGACGAGCCATTTTGACAGAAATAGACACCAGAAGACAGTCAAGCGTTCAACAACAACAACAGCACTTCCGGAGTGTTTTCGCAACAAAGGCTCAAAAGTGTCTAAAATACATGACCTGTAAATCGTCTTTTCTTTTCTTTTGTTTGCTTTTATAATGCTCATTCGGGAGCTTTTTAGGTGGTACAACACCAAATTATTACAATTTATTATTGATTATTAAGTTCCCTTAAAAATGTTACCTAAATATGCATCATAAAAGACACACACACACACACACACACACACACACACACACACACACACACACACACACACACACAGGTATGTGCTGACCTACTTGTGTGTCATGTATGCATACCTCTCATATCCATCAACTTACTTTACTTTTCACTTCTGTCTGTTTCTGAACATGTCAATGTTGTCATCTGCTACCGCCAGTGCTCCTGCACAGGAACCATTTAGTCCTTGAAGTATTTTGTACTGAAGTATTTGTACCTTGTCGGTTGACTGAATGTAACTAATGAACCAGGTGTATATTTGTGTGCTGCCGATTTGTAACGTGTCAGCAGCAATGTCTTGAGTATTTTTTCTTGGTGAAGAGGTTTTAATATCTAATTTGGGCTGTCTTAATTTCAGCTTAATGTTGCTCTAAATGTTAGCCATAGCAAAGTATGAAAATAAAGTAAACCCATAATGAGTTGTTGAGTGCCCACACAACTAACGTGCTAATATGATCATTTTGTTTTTGGACAGCAATTTAACTATCCCTTTATGTTTAGAGCAATATGTAAGTATAGGATTTATAGGTCAGTATTGGTGGTTTAATATCAGTCAGCCAAAACAAAATATGTCAAACACACCATTTCACTCCCCTGTTTCACAAAGCAGAATTTATAAATCCAGAATAACCAATAAAGCGAGGCTTGACCTAGTCTAACCCTGAGGAGGAGAAACTAGGTCGAACCAGGCTGAAGTAATTTGTATAGATGCGCGTTCACAGCTTACCTTAACAGACTGCGAGGTCGATTAGATTTATTGATACTAAAATGGAGAATACGCATTGTTGATACTTTATACAGAGTGAGCAGCAGGTTGTTCTGGAAGTATGATAATGTGAAACACATTATTTGTAAAAAGAAAAAAGTAATGAAACAGCAAGAGAAAGTGTGGCTGACAATCACAAACCGAAGTAAAGAAAGACACTGAAGAAATTGGACTCTGAAATCTAGAAACTATAAAGATAATCAAGTGATAAATTCCATGCACACTATAAACATGAATGTAATATTTCCCCCCTGCAAAATATAATGTCAAAAAAAGCCATTGAGGTGTCCTCCCCCTGTTGTTACATGAATGTACAGTAGCCCAGAACACTATTTAGTTACTGGTCCAGTGAACTAAGACTATAATTTGGGAGGATTGTACAATTAGGATATGTTCTTAAAATTGTAAAATCCTCTAAAATTATAGTCCCAGTTTACTTGACAAATCAAATTGTGTGCAAATAATGCCAAATACAATGCACATGAAAGAGGAACATACATGATCCTTTATTGTTAAAGAATACAAAAAATAATTTAAGTTGTATTGGACCACTATAGAAATATACATGTACAGCATTTTATGTATTGTCCTTAGTAACAGACTTCATTTGAAACACATTTGCAACTTTATTTTTAATTATCAACTAACAACTGCCATAATATACTTATTAAACTTTTCACAAGAATATGAACAGCAGTTTTCATACAGCAATATAACAGTAACAATGACTGTCACATGAATAATTATAAAAAAAAAATAATGGTCAGAACTTTAAAAAATAAAAGTACTTAACTGAACAGCAATATTGCACCTGTTGTATTGTAATGCAGGCTGACACTAATAATAATAATAATAATAATAATAATAATATGGTAAAAACCACTGCTGAGGGAACAGAAAAGGCTAGCCAGGATTAAAAGCCAGGATTAATAAACACTGGCTGGCTGCACAGAATAAATCTCCATGGTAATTTAGGTGCCTCTGCTTTTGTGAAACCAAGCCAAGGCTAAATTGAGCTAGGATAGCTGGGAAATCCTTGCTTAATCCGCCATCTAGGTTTTGTGAAAGAGCCCTCTGGATATTACAAGATGAACTGATCATAATGCAGACCTGTTATCTACAGATCTCCCCTTGGTGGCTGCACTGACACATCCAGGGCCAACAGAGGCTGCTAACAGACCAGAAAAGACCCTCAACCTTCCTCTCCACCCACCCCTCTCCATGGCCTCTAAATTTAATTTAGAAGAAGGGTAGTTTGTGTTTTTAAATTCCTAAAATCAGCATTCTATGTAGCCTGCGTTTATTAACCTAAATGTCCTAAATCTGTTCTGAGTCACACAGAACAGATTGCACAAAAACAGTTGCACTTCTTATATTTATTTTGTGTTGTCATCCAGCTAGGATGCACTGTCGCTACAAAGATGAACTCTTGGGATCAGATTTAACTTTCCTGCTCAAATGCTGTTTGATATCTGTGGGAAACTGTGGCCGATACTGAGCAGAGAAAATACTCGGTTAGTACAGGCTGGAAAACTGGAGAGGAGGATTGCAGTGGCTGTTTGATCTCTTGCCTCTGACTCTAAAAAAACTTGTCTGAGTTGTCTAACAGAGGCACATCTACTATAACCAAGTGTGTCCAAGAAGCTTGTAATGTACGCAGGAACCTCCTGGTGGCCTAGGGCTTTAGCTGCTGACCATGTAATCACAATTTTCCCTGTTTGAATCCAGCCAGGCCTCTCTGGGTCTGCTCATTTCTTGTTGTTTCACTGCTAACCAAGTTAAATAAAAAATAGCAGAAACAGAAAAAAGAAAAGATACAAGATTATTGATATGTTTGCGCTTATTTTGTGATGTGTCTCTGAAATAATAAAGCATTAAAGCGCCCATATTATACTCATTTTCAGGTTCCTAATTGTATTTTGAGGTTGTACCAGAATAGGTTTACATGGTTTCATTTTCAAAAAACACCATATTTTTTATCCTGTTTTCACCCTGTATGTTTAGGTCTCTGTTTTAGCTACAGAGTGAAACATCTCACTCCTATACTATCTTTGTTGGGAGTCGCACATGTTCAGTAGCTAGGTAAGATCACATCAGCTAGATAACTCTTTCTCCAACTTTGGTCAGTACTAGGCAGGATTAGCTGGGAGACTTCTTCTAAACGAGGGGCTCTTGTGGAATACCTGCAGAACAGGGACAGGAAGTAGTTCTTTTGGAGATTGTGATGAACTAGTGTGTGTTGTAGCAGTGTTTTGCCATTGAGAACAAAATAGCATGCTAGCGCTAACATGTGTTATGGTTAGCCACCTCGTCTTGGCTAGTGGAGTAGAAAGCCGTGCAGATTTTGAACAGCTCACCCGGAGACTGAAGGCAGAGGACATTCAGAAACCTGTATCTCACTCAAAACAGCATGAATGTTTTTTTTTCCAAGTTTGTATGTGTGTAAGCACCAGGGACACAAAATAACACCCCAAATCCCAGGAAAAGGGATTTTTTTCATATTATGGGCACTTCAAAGGGATAGTTTGGATATTTCGTACTTAGTCATATGGATGGCCAGTTTGGAGAAGCAGACAAGAACCCAATGTGTTCCTAGTGGTTTTGGTATTTTGAGCTGCCTACGTGGTCAGATCAAGACATATTTTAGTACTCTTAGTTTTAGTTTTAACAATGTGAATGTACCAAATATCGTTAGAATGGGTATAGCATTCACAACTGTGGTCTGCACGGACGTGTTTTCTCCTCGTTATGTGGCAGCGACTCAGGCCTCGTTTGTTTGCAGCATTCCCTGAGCTCAACAGGTTCAGTGAACATGGCTCCAATATTTTGCACCTCCAGATCAGAATCTATGGATCGTTGTTTCTCTGGACCTGTGTGCAATGGATCCTTGCTCAAGTTACTAATTTAGCTATATTTCCAGGTGCCAAATCCCTGTTTAACAGTCCAAGGGTCAACTAAGGGACAGAACGTTTGTGACGCCACTTATCTGGGGTTGTGGCCAGAAGAGCCCAAAAAGTTAGACGTATCAACTGAGAGAGAAAAGAGAAGCAGCTGCTGCAGGTTTCTGCCAAATGTGATTGATGTGATTTATTTCTCAGTGCTTATTCCTGGCTGAGGAGATCTGCTGACATGCAAGAAAACCTCTGTGGATACAAGTGAAAGGCATCCATCATTTTAAACTTCAACATTTACCCATCAAAGTGCTGAAAATAAATTTTGAATCCAGTTTTAATCCTTTAAAGTTTAGAGAATCAAGAAGTCAAGACTTAATGTGCAAAACTACTTTGTTGGAGGGTGTTGCACGATCTCCACTAACTTCTTTTCCAACATTTAATATCAATCTGGCTCACATTAAACATTTTTGGCAATGAGTTAAAAAAAAAATGTGCACAAAAACACCTTTCCACTTGTCCTAAAGTTCTTCCTGGACTAGATCTTGCTTAAAACAGACAGTTCACCCCAAAATCACGAGCTTCTTGGCCTTGATTACACTTCCTTCTGTGTGGTGGTACGTTTGGTGGGTGTAGTTTGGTAGAAAGAAAGTAGTTCCTACATGGAACTGCTCACAACCAGGTCTGTGAATTATCTAACCAGGTCATGAATAAGTACTGTAACTGGGTCATGATTTCTGGAAGGCGACATTGCAGTTGAGTGATGTTGATTGCTGCAAAATAAGCTTGGGACGGAACTTGTTTTGGTGGAACATGTGCTCATTAAAACGTTTTTGTCGTGTGAGAGAAAAGTCCGTACAGATAGTCTAGCTAGCTGTCTGAAATTTGCCCTGCAGAGATCTGAGGAGCAGTTAACCATAGTCCTCATAAATCAAGGTACCGTACATGCAGCTGAAGAGAGTGAAATACAGGTGAATTCCCGGAAGTGGAACATTGTGCATATAGACCAGAAGCGCCACAACCGAATACCATCTAGATTCATCATATTTGAGAGAAGGCAGACGTCTCTAAGTCCGATATCTCTAGACAACTCACACCTAAACTATCTAGATTGATAACTAGTAGGTAAAAAGGGGAAAACAGGTAAAAAGGAAAAATATGTATTTTTGATTTTAGGGGTGAACTGTCCCTTTAAACTACAAACAATATTCTTAAAGCATTTCCTCCATTGCAGTTCAGTTTAAGTTCAAGCCCCATCTCCTCTTGAGACTCGGTCAACAATAATAAAAAAATATAAGAAAATAAAAGAAGACAACAACTGATCAATTAAAAAAAAAAACACCAGTTTTATTTTTTACACATTCAATTACACTTGCATGGATATATCTTTTGTTTTGACGCGCATCCTTGTTATCATGATACTGTCTGTATGAAACAGTGTGTCTCTCTTTAAGGTGGGGGGTGCTCTGCATGGAGCATATGGAGACTGTGGCATGTGATTCCCCAGGGCGCTGCCTTTGAAACTTTATGCAGGCCTATACAGTATCTATTCCCCCTTACTGGGACAGCCCATTACTCTCTGTCACCGCCCTAAACAATGATGTCACCTTACTATTCTTAGTCAAATATGAAAGCATGTATATTTATGTGAAACTGTAACAGGACTTTCACTTTGAAGGAAGACACTGTCATGTCGTGTCTGCCTGTGTGCTGTTTAAAATGGAGCATTCTGAAATATGAGACAGAAAGTCAACAACATATTTTCAAACACGTCCGGAATTGGGACTAAACACTAAAAAATCATTTTCTCCTCAGCCTGTGTGGACAGAGGTCTTTGTTAATACATTTCATGCTGTAGTGTCCACAACTTATCAGACCAGTCAACCAATTACTGGAATTAACAAGAAATTGTTTGAAATATTTTACCAAAGTGCAGAAATGGCTCATCCAAACTGAACCAGCACTGTCTTATATATCCCATTATAGTTTTTATTTTCTTTACCATAATGACCCCAATTACAGTATGAGGGACAAACTGAACACTTTAGGTCATATGTAACCCCTAATACAGAAACTGTCACCACTGTCGCCTTTTTGTTCATTTTTAAACACCTTCAGTAATCCGATCGTAGTTGTTGGCTTGATATAAACCACAGATCTTAGCAGATATTAACTATACTGCATATCAAACATAATTTTGTGAAATAAGGGTACAGCTAAAATACTTTTGCTCACCGATTAATAAGGAATTTTAAGTGTATATCTACTCAAGTACTATGCAGATGATATTTAATTCTACATCTCTTTTAACTCTCAAAATGTAAAAAGGGATGGCTATTGTGATATCATGAGAGGCTACACGGCTCTCGGCGGGGCAGTTCAGCAGTGCAAGGACACAAATGTAGAATGTAACAAAAGAGTTTTTAATAAAGTTCTTGGGAATCAACAAAAATGGTATGCCAAATACAAAACGATAACTCAGGATAAGGCTGATCTTGTAATAGTCCAAACTTAAACAATGTCTTTTCAAACTTCAACTCAAAAACCCGATTCCCTCAGGTAAATCTCTTCCTCCGAAACAAGTCTTTCAGCCTTACTTATTAGACAGCGTTGCAGCCCGTGGCCAATCTGTCGGTAAGTATTCCAGTCTTCAGGTAAGTATTCCAGTCTTCAGGTAAGTATTCCAGTCTTCAGGTAAGTATTCCAGTCTTTCAATCCTTCTCATGGAAAGTGCCGTTCCGATCCTCTGAGAGCACAACTTGAGCTACTCTCCCCAACAACTCTTCTTCTCAACAAGTGTGTCTGGGCCTTAAAAGCCCTTCAGTTCATCAGGCCCTGATCGGTCTCAGGTGTGTTGGGATGCCGTGTGCCTGAGGGGTGGAGTTTCCAACTCCACCAGCAGATGGTGCCAAAGCTATCCGTGACTGCAGCCATCTCAGGGTACGTAGCGGCCCTCCAGAACGCAGCCTCTCGTGACATCACACATCCCCCCCCTCGAGACCGACGTCCTCGTCGGGTGAAGGAGGCGAAGAAGGCGTCGCGCCGGGAAAGGGCATCCGCATTGCCGTGGCGCTTGCCCGCCCTGTGGACAACAGAGAAGTTAAACGCCTGTAAGCTCAAGAACCATCTGGTAACCCTCCTGTTAGTCTCCCTGTTCCTGGCCATCCACTGTAGAGGGGCATGATCGGACACCACCGTAAACCGTCGTCCCAGGAGGTAGAACCGCAGGGATTCCAGGGCCCAGGTTACCGCGAGGCACTCCTTTTCCACAGTGGAATAGTTCTTCTCCTCGGCAGTAGCTTCCTGCTGAGGTAGAGAACGGGATGTTCCTCACCGTCATGCGCCTGGGCGAGAACAGCACCCAGACCCACCTCCGAGCGTCTGCCTGGACAATGAAGTCCTTCTCGAAGTCCGGCGCCACCAGGATTGGACCGGAACACAGGACTTGCTTCAGGTTGATGAAGGCCGCCTCCGCCTCGGGATTCCACCTCACCATCCGTGAGTGGCGGTTGGTTGTCAGCTCTGTTAGAGGTGCAGCAATAGTAGCAAAATCCGTTATAAACCGTCTGTAATAGCCGGCTAGGCCCAAAAATGACCTCACCCGTTTTTTGGTGATGGGCCGTGGCCAGTCCTGTATGGCCCGCAACTTGGCTTCCTGAGGCTTGACCAACCCCGCCCAATGGTGTACCCCAGGTAGTTTGTCTCGCTGAAGGCCAGCCTACACTTCTCTGGGTTTGCCGTGAGCCCTGCTTCCCTGAGTGAATCTATCACAGCCTGTACTGGGGTAAGTGGCTGGCCCAATCAGGACTTTGTATGACTACATCGTCCAAATATGCTGCTGCGTACCTTTGTGGGGTGCGAGGACGCGATCCATCAAACGCTGGAACGTGGCAGGCGCTCCATGGAGACCAAACGGGAGCCGGGTGTACTGGTAGAGCCCCCCTGGTGTGGCAAAGGCCGTCTTCTCCTTTGACGCCGGGGTCAGGGGCACCTGCCAGTATCCTTTGGTGAGGTCAAGGGTGGTTAGGAAGCGAGCATGCCCCAAAGAATCTATCAAGTCCTCCACACGAGGCATGGGGTATGCATCAAACTCAGACACTTCATTTAATTTCCGAAAGTCATTGCAAAATCGTGCCGACCCGTTTGGTTTGGGAACCAGTACAATGGGACTTGCCCAGGCGCTTTGGGACTCTTCGATCACCCCCAGCTCCAGCATCTTCCTTACCTCCTCCTGAATTACCCTTAAACGAGCCTCCGGCACGCGGTAAGGGCGCTGGTTCACCGTTTTGCCAGGCATGGTGCGGATCTCATGTTGTACCACCTCCGTGTGCCCAGGTAGGGAGGAGAAGACATCTCGGTTGCGATCCACCAACTCCAGGACCATCTGCCGTTGATGCGGGGACAGGCTTGGACCCACCTGAACCTCTTCTCTCCCGGGTTCCTTGGTCTCTGTGGGAGGCAGACAACTGAACAACGCCTCCCTGGCGTGCCACTTTTTAAAAGGTTGACATGATATATCTGCTCGGGCTTTCTTTTATCTGGTTGCCTCACCTTGTAGTTTACGTCTCCCACCCGTTCAATGACCTCGTAGGGCCCCTGCCAGGTGGCCAGGAATTTGCACTCCACGGTGGGCACCAGGACCAGCACTCGGTCCCGGGCTTAAACTCTCTGGGTTGAGCAGATCTGTTGTAAGAAGCTTGCTGTTGCCGTTGAGCAGCCTCCATGTGTTCACGCATCATGGGATAGACAGCCTTCATTCTCTCTCTCATAGCCCCGACATGCTCGATCAGGGTCCGCTGTCGGCACGGTTGCTCCTCCCAGGCCTCCTTGGCGATGTCCAGCAGTCCTCGGGGCCTGTAAGATAGCAAGAGCTCAAAGGGTGAAAAACCAGTAGACGACTGAGGTACCTCTCTCACCGCAAACAGTAGGTACGGTAGCAGCTGATCCCAGTTGCGCCCATCCTCCTCGATCGCCTTCCGTAGCATGGCTTTTAGGGTTTTATTAAAACGTTCGACAAGCCCGTCTGTCTGGGGGTGGTAGACAGACGTTCTCAGCTGCTTGATTTTCAGCAGAGTACAGAGTTCTTTCATAACCTTGGACATGAACGGACTCCCTTGGTCTGTCAATATCTCCTTCGGGAGCCCCAGACTCGTTGACAGAAGGAACAGCTCCTTGGCGATCTGTTTGGACGTAGCCTTCCTCAGCGGGATGGCCTCAGGATATCGGGTTGCATAGTCCAGGATGACCAGAATGTACTGATGTCCCCTGGAACTCTTCGGTAAGGGCCCAACGATGTCCAGTCCGATCCTCTCGAACGGGGTCTCGATAATGGGCAAGGGAATGAGCGGGTTTCTATATGTGGGCTTAGGTGCCACCCTCTGACACTCAGGGCAACTACGACAGTAGTTCTCTATCTCTTTGTGCACCCCTGGCCAAAAGAAGCGTCGCAAGATCCTTTCCTTCGTCTTCTCCACCCCTAGGTGGGCCCCTAGCGGGTGGGTGTGTGCCAGGTTGAGTACGGTGGTCCGGTGGGGCTGTGGTACGAGGAGCTGTTCCTGCACCTCTCCATCTTTCCGTACCACCTGATACACTAACCCCCGGTTTACTGCAAAATGGGGGTAGGTAGGGCTTGTCCTATCCCCTAACACCACGCCCTCTATCACCTGTACATTCCTCAAAGCATTTGCAAGAGTGGGATCTTGTAACTGGGCTGTACCATACTGGCCTGTGAGAGGGGGAAGCTCCTTGGGGCCTTGGACGTCTTCCTCGCTGGAGATTGGAGCGCTTCCTGGGACCAGGTTCTCTTCCTCCGTATCTGGACCAGACTCTGAATCAGCCTGGACACCTGCCATCCCTGCAAGAACACAGGCTGGAGTGAGTGGTTCTGAGGGTTGTGTTTGCGTATTCTCCGAGTACGTCCTACCTCTCCGCTTCCGGGGTACTCGGGCCAGTCTCTCCTGTGTCTCCCTCCACAGTGGGTAAAGGCGGGGCAGTCTCGTCCAATTAGGACCGGAGCGGGTAGGGAATCAACCACACCCGCTGTCGTGTGGATGGTTCCCCTGGTGGTGGTCATTGCGAGTTCAGTGGTGGGGTAGTCTCTGGTGTCTCCATGGACACAGGAGATCGGGAGGACTTTCCCTGAGGTCAGTCCGGATGGATCCACCAGATCCTTATGCACTAGGGTGGTCCGACTACCGGAATCTAGCAGAGCTTCTACATCATGGTGATTCACCGTCACCGGGCAGGTGGGGGGTCGGTCCTGGGCGCCATCTACAACTCCCACGAGCGAAGCAAAAGGTGGGCGGGTGGTGCGCTGGAAGACCCAGCCGTGGGCATAGGCTCATCCGCTGGTTTCCCACACTGCCAGGAGAGGTGTCCCATCTCCCCACACCGGTAACACTGGCGCGTTTCGCTCTCCCGGTGTCCTCTTCCTGGTGCCGGCGGGGGTCGGGCTCCCCCTGGAGCCTGGACAGCTCCTAAAGTGGCTGGGTTGGGTCCCTTGGGGTTCTTTGGACGGGCTCCTCCTGTCTGTGGCGTGGACGCACCCTGGGGCTCCTTCCTGGAAGCCCGAAGCATCTCTGTTGTGGCTTGGTATCTTTCCACGGCTTCCACTGTCAGGTCCGCGGTGGTCAAGGCCTGTTGGCTAATGAGTCGTTTCGCCTCATAAGGCAGGGCCCGTAAGTATTTGTCCACCACAACGGCCTCCACTACTGCCGCCGCCGTACTCTTCTCCGGTACCAGCCATCTCCGCGTGATCCGGACAAGTTCGTGCATCTGGGCACGAGGAGGCTGGTCTGGTTGAAAGATCCAGCTGTGGAACCGCTGGGCCAGGCCAAACTTGGTGAGTCCACTTCTGCTGAGGATCTCTGCCTTCAGTGCATCGTAGTCAGTCGCCCTGTCGGAGGCCAGGTCCCGGACAGCGTTCAGCGATTCCCCGACAAAAGGGGGCTAGCAGTCCAACCCACTGCCCCTTGGGCCATGCTTCCCTAGTGGCGGTAGCTTCGAAGGCGTGCAGATATGCCTCAACATCATCGGTGTTCCCCATCTTGGATAGAAAATCACTCGCCCGTATTGGGCGGACATTACGTTCGGCCAACTGTCTCTGCAATTGCAGTTCCTCCGCCTTCAGGTAGTTGGCTCTCTTTTGCTCCTCCAGGAGAGCAATGTTCGCTTGCGTCTGGGCTTGCTGGCCGGCCACCAGGGCTTCCAACACGGCCTCCATCTTGTTTCTCGGGGGGGGTTCTATGGCCAATTCAGAAAACCGGGATATCAAACGGTCTGTGTCCTTCTCCCACATGCACTGTTAGCGCCTGAACGTGCCCGCATTCGCCACCATATGTGATATCATGAGAGGCTACACGGCTCTCGGCGGGGCAGTTCAGCAGTGCAAGGACACAAATGTAGAATGTAACAAAAGAGTTTTTAATAAAGTTCTTGGGAATCAACAAAAATGGTATGCCAAATACAAAACGATAACTCAGGATAAGGCTGATCTTGTAATAGTCCAAACTTAAACAATGTCTTTTCAAACTTCAACTCAAAAACCCGATTCCCTCAGGTAAATCTCTTCCTCCGAAACAAGTCTTTCAGCCTTACTTATTAGACAGCGTTGCAGCCCGTGGCCAATCTGTCGGTAAGTATTCCAGTCTTCAGGTAAGTATTCCAGTCTTCAGGTAAGTATTCCAGTCTTCAGGTAAGTATTCCAGTCTTTCAATCCTTCTCATGGAAAGTGCCGTTCCGATCCTCTGAGAGCACAACTTGAGCTACTCTCCCCAACAACTCTTCTTCTCAACAAGTGTGTCTGGGCCTTAAAAAGCCCTTCAGTTCATCAGGCCCTGATCGGTCTCAGGTGTGTTGGGATGCCGTGTGCCTGAGGGGTGGAGTTTCCAACTCCACCAGCAGATGGTGCCAAAGCTATCCGTGACTGCAGCCATCTCAGGGGTACGTAGCGGCCCTCCAGAACGCAGCCTCTCGTGACATCACACTATACAATATATTTACCCCAGCTTTTAGCTGTGGTACAGTAGACACTTTAGTTTTGGCATTGTTGGGCAAAAATTCCATAATAACCAATCAGGATATTGTAATTCAACTGGTCCGACAGCTGCATCTGCCCTTGGCTATTTTTTCCGGCTTCAGAAAATCTAAAACCAGTCACAGGTCATTTCAGAGAGAGAGAGAGATGCTGTTTCCTCATTCACTCACTCACTATTCCCTATATAGTGTTTATTAAATAGTGAACTATATAGGGAACAACCACATGAGATTCCAGACACTCACTGAAAACACCTTGTTGGGCGACTTGCGTCAGGAGATGCCCCCGTTGTTTGGGTTGTGACGGAGGCAAACCGAAACTAAAACCCTTCTAATACATCCCTGAAACAAACACAGCATTCAGGAGAATAGTAAAAACTGGTATAAACTGTATGTTGCATGTTGTATTTCCACTGTTTAGAAACAAAAACCCCCTCCATCTTTTCCCTTTTCGGTTTTTGCGATGATTTCCGCATCTTCTTCTTCTCTGGGAAAACACGGCCACGTTGCATTGTGGTATATGGGAAAAAAAAAAGTTTGCCAGCTGAGGAATATCACTGACCTCAGGCCTGTTGTGTATTAAGCAGAGATGCCGATGATAATTCATCCTTTAATTTCATCCCATATTGTAACGCCTTCTTCACCTGTTTTAGCAAGACATCCCTAATCTTGATCCCTTTAAACTGGCTCCACATCTAATTCCGAATACTATTGAAGACCAGTTTCCGAGTTCTGCATGGTCTGACACCTAAGTCTCTAAGATCCTGTGATCAGGGTGCTTGTTCCTCGATCCAGACTTAAGGTGACTGTACTTTTGAAGTGGTGGCTCCTTTGGGACTCTCTTGAACTTAAGATCTGTGGACACCTTTTAAAAAGCAACTCATTTAATTTATTTCTTATTTATTACCTTCTGACTGTGTCTCTATTTTTTTGTCTTTTTTAATCTTTTATTGTGAAGCACTGCGTAATGTCCTATTGAGGAAAGTACTACATAAATAAACTTTACTGTTGCATGGAGCTGTCCCAAGTCAGGCCTATTATTGAAATAGTTTGCCTTGGTTTTTGCACAAAAATTGATGCACCATTTTGATTTGTTATCTTCCTTTTAACAACTACACTATAAAAACAAATCAGTTTGAATGCTGAATTTAATTAAGTCTAAAAAATGCTTTATAATGTTGGATTTTGACACAAAATACTGTCGACTGACTGCTTTCATCTCTAAACTGGTGTGTACATCAGAGCAATGCGATGGAGAGGACCTGCTTCAGTTGGCTTAACGTGTACTGCAGTGAAGCTTAACCAATGCAAGCGTTAAATAACTCTGGTGTCATCGGACAGCGGATCACTGGATCATGTAGGACACCTATAGTTAGTCTCCTATATCCACTTTAAAGCCACAAAATATGCTGGATTTCAACATTTCCAAAGAGTCACAGTATACATCACCACAGATGAGCTGTGATTGCATCAAAATTACTTATTAAAGACAATTCAGTGTAATGTAAAGTTAGAATATACATTAGGTCTAACAAACTCAAGGACATTTTATGTCCTATTTAAAAAAAAAAAAAACTCTATAATTATCCTTGAGGGTATTTTGTTCTCCTTGAACATCTGAATCTCAAGTTTCACTTGCCTTAAATAGCCAATCTCTCTTTCTGACTTTACTTCTCTCTGCCAAATTAAAGTCTCAAAGAATGTTTATTGTTGTCGCCAAGGTTATAGCAGCCCGGGCAACTTGTGTCGCAAGAAAACGAGCGCAGAATAAAAAAATAGGGACGGTTGTATACAGACGAGGAAATGGAAAGTAAAAAAAGCTGCTTAAATGCATGATTTAAAACTGATGTTTATAATAGCCATTTTGGGTCTGCCTTGTCATTTGGACTCACCAAAAGGAGGATAAAGGCCATAGTCGTCCATCCATCACTTGAATGTATGATACTAATTAAAATGTTTATCTATTCCACAACACATGTGAAATATATGGCAAATAAGCATGCGTGTGTGTCTATAGTCATGTCTGTGGGTTAGGGATTTTGTATTGTACCTCTCCAGGAATATATAAGGTCAGCGACCTCCTTCTACTGTCTTTGACGGTGTTCCTCACATTGCTGCAGAGGGCTTCGGGTCCCATATAAAATACTCCCTGTTGACAGCTACGGCTTCTGGAGAACAAATGGGATTGTCAGAGCCTAATGGAACGCAAGGCTGCTGCTGCTGCTTGGCTCTCATTTTTATTTCAGAGTTTTTTTTCTTCTATCTCATCATCTTCAGAAAAGGACTGTACAAAGTTATTGGGGTTGGGACCTTATTTAACGTTAACTTTTATCCTCCTCAGTGTTATCGATAGTTGGGTTGGACAGGAAAAAAATGTCCACCAGTTTCTCTACTCAACCCTGATTTCAAGCTTCATATTTTAATATATATTTCAATATTGATTTGAGAAATGATTGTTTTCCTCTGCATCTGATCCATGATGCACAAAAATGTGAATGCATCTATAGAAAATGATTAATAAAAGACCCTCCTCTGCTCTCCCAAAAAAAAAAAATCTGATTACCGTCCCTTCAGCGACAACAAAAATCCTCACTGTAACTCTGAGGCCACTTTCCTTTCTAACAATGCCTGTGCAGTCCACTAAAGAGATATAACATGTCAGTTTTCTTTTCGGCCTGAGTTAAACGCTAAACATATCGGAGCACTTTCAGCCGCTGTTGCATCACTCCATCAACTTGTCAGTCAGGGGTGATTAGCATCAGTCAGTTTGTTAATGTTCTGACTCCGGGGCCAAATGAGTTAATCAGTTGGCAGGTTTTCTTGAGGGCTGGACTTTCTTTTTTTTTATGGCTCTGGGCCGCTTTTACCCCTCATGGTGTCTTTCTTCTGCTCCTCAAAGCTCTGCAACTCCTGCAAAGGTTTCAAGTGACAGTCATTCTGTCACTCTCTTCCTTCCTTGTTCCACTTGTTGGAGGTGAGGATGAAGTCACTGACAGTGATAGTGTGTATGGGTTGGGGGCGCGAGGGGAGGGTTGGGAGGGGTGTTGCAGTGATAAAAAGGGATGAAGGAGGAAATGCAGGCAGATCCACAGACAAGGAGGGAGGAAGACGCTATCAGAGGAATCTCTCTATAAACAGACAAAGACATGCCTGAGCCCCAGAAGCCAGGTAAGAGGGTCCAACCTGTAGGATTATAGCCGAAAACCCACTGAGCAAAAAGCTAAAGTGGAAGCTGACGACGCTGTGAAACGTTCAGATGAGTCAAAAAGGAAACAACAAAGCAATTTGAATCCATCATTTGAACTTATTCTTGATAAGAAATGCTTGGAATGTACACAAATGAGAATGAAATTACATCATGATGCGTTAAACTAGTTTTTATAAGATCATTAGTAATTATTTAGTCTATAGTTCACTTGTAATACAGACTTTTTTACTACCTCTACTATAGTCAAACTGTATGTCTTATATAAAATTCATTAGTTGGCATGTGAATCAAAGCTGTCCAGCACGAGCGTTACTCTGTGGTATGAGTTTCAGCATTCAGTAGTTAGTGACAAGCTCATGTCTGCGTAAACTCACCTTCAGAGTATCTATGTTGCTCAAGTTGTGTTTTAGGGGGTCAAACTCTCAAGCAGTCTTTCAAGTAATGAAGACATAAATGCAAAAGGATGAAAGCAGCGTGTGAACAAATGAATATTTGACCAAGCTTTCTAACGTTAAGAGGGTAAAAAGATGATGTGAGTGGTTTTAGTATTTACTCTGTATTTGTATCATTTAATTAAACATTCATCAAAAAGTATGGATCGCTCAAAAAGGGGAGCCACTAATGGTAACGATTATGGATCTTTAAGGCTCATATAGGGACAAATGTGTTGTGTGAGGGGGGAATCCTCTCAGGTCTTCGTGGTTTATTAAGCTGAGGAAAGCAGGAATGGTGAAAGTGCAAAAGTCGGCATGCCTACTGTAATGTCTGACGTAAGGTTAGGGTTTTCACTGAAAAAATGAATTAGCTGTATGTGATTAACCTAGTTATTATTTGTGTTTATATCTTGTACAAAGGCCGGAACATGTATGAATAACCCAAAACTAACCCCAATGACCCAACAGTTGCAAAATGTGTTGTGCAGAAAAAGCCCTATTGCAGATTTATGCATGTAGTTTTTAGTTTCCTGTTAATGTAATGTGATAAAAAAACTTTCATTTAAACTTCAATTGAATGACATTGGAGGATTCCAATTTGATAAAATGAAAAACTGGCGTATACAAGTTAGCAAACGCCTTTTTTCGTCACTGATACACCCTGTCATTGCACTGTAAATTACAGGTGAGATTCCCGCAGCATAGCATAATAACCTAACCAGATAATGTATGTGCCATTAATACAACGCTGTAATATGTGGCATTAAACTGTACAGGCTGTAGTGTATGTCGTAATGTTTGTGTCAGTCTGAAATATGCTCTGTTGCCTTTGTCAATGCTGACCTCACAGCACTGTAAATCAGCTGTTCGCTTGAAACCCGAGAAACAAATGCATGCACGAGGAGAGGTGGGAATGAAAGCAGAGGGGAGAGGAGAATGGAGGAGAGGAGGAGGTAACAGATAAAAGACGAGCAGCGTGATTTGTTAGAGGGACCTCTGCCAAGTCAGGTGTAACTACCTTGCGTCGTATCTCTGCACCTCAGACACCTAATCTATCTGACCCCGATTGCCTCCCTCATTCTGTTACGCTGTCTCCTCCGCTGGCATCCATCTCCCCTTGCCAATCTGCAGGAAGTTTACCGTATCACTGTTATTGTGTGGAAAAAGCCAGATTTTTCTTCTTCTTGTGGATTTTAGTTGAGGTGTCACATTCTCTGTCATGGGCTGAAAGAAATGCAGTGATCTTTTTCTGCTAAGGGAGCAATTTCAAACTCCACCGGATACAATCAAAGTATATTTTTTCCTTAAACCTTCACGTTGGAGACACATGTTCATTTGATAAACCTGAAATATTTTCCCTGGCATCATGACTTTGCGTAATGCTTGGTGAGTTATCGCGGGAAGATCCTGGGTGTTTTAGCCATCCCGACCAACCTCCCTATCATACTACTTGCTACGGCCTAAATTCACACGCAATTGCAAGGTAATGTAACTCAATGGAGGCCAAACAGCGTTGCTATAGACACTAAAAAATGAGTATGCGTCTTGATAACACGCCAATAATGGTATACAAATTGGAGTGTCATGTATATGCCATTTCATGAGATCAGACTGCCCCTCCAGAGCACTTTATACCCTTTGCCTTTTTATTTTCCATCATGCGGTAATTCCATCCCTAGATTTCAATATATCTTACCAATGTGTTGCCAATGCAGCATCCTGACATCACACATATCATATTTCCAACAGCACATTAGTACCTTCTCTCAGGCTTCTCTTCTTGTGTTTCCACCCATCCCAAATCGCTGCCCCTTTCTTGAACTTCATCACACTTTGGAGCCCTTCTGCCCCTGTCTATCAGCTGGTTACAGTCTCATGTGACTCCCCCTCATGGCGTCTTGCTCTTCATGGTTAAGGCCGTCCTGGGACGTGAGGATCAAGAAGAAGCACGCATCCCAAATAAACAGTCACAAGAATAGTTCTCAAGTGTAGGGCCTGTGGCCTTGTGGATCCGTGAAGGAAACGACGCCTCTGGGTTTGAGGGTGTGGTTGTGGTAAGTGGCAAGTTGACCCAATAAAACAAAAAAACTAAAACAGCGCAGCAAAATCATTCTCTCAACAGCTATGGATTATTGACTTGTTTTTTGTGATGAACCAGTGGGCTCTTTGGAACGAGCCAGATGCACAATAATTAGACCTCATGCACCAGTGTTGATGCTGACAGTTGCAGGGTGCCAGGGTGGCGGCTCGCTGGCGCTACTCCATTGCTGAGCGTGTGCAGAAATAACAACCCAATTTTTAATTACCAGTAATACTGCTAGAGGCCAGCATCTCTACCCAAAACACACCGCCCTCCCTCACTCCCCTTTAGGATGGGGCGGGCAGGAGCCAGTAGCACAAAGAATAACTATGGCTCAGATAAAACAATGAAACTAAAGACGTTTCTTTAGACAACATGTTGGCAAACCACAAGTGGTGAACCATGTTATTCCATTTTTTGCCGTTTGGTGCCACTGGTCGGCAGCCAGTGATGGAAGTACCTTTACCTACCATGCTGTGAAAATACTCCACTACAAGTAAAAGTCTTGCAATGGAAATGTTACTTAAGTAAAAGTGTGCAATAAGGAAAATATAGTTAAAGTAAATTTGTAATCATGAAAAGCATGGCTCTTAGTTCTGAGGTTGACTAACTTCTAAGGCTTAAAATAAGTCAGTATTGTTTGTCTAGACCAGAGATCTTCAACAGGAGGTCTTCAGAGTTACTGCAGGGGGCCACCACGTGTTTTTTTGTTTTTGTTGTCAAAACCTAAAATATGTCTGAAAATATAGGCTACATAAAGTCCAACATATTAATAGCAAAGATAAATCAGCCTATTTGTGATTTAATTTTATTCACACGGCATTGATGACAGGCTTAATGGTTTACCATGCTATATGCATGATTAACATTAAAAAAAATGATGCATGAATATATATGAATATGTCAATAATTATTATTTTAATAGATTAGTATTGTAGGGCACTGTAAAAAGGTATTAGTAAAGGCTTTTGGCTGCCCTACGCATTATTGCAGTTTAACATGCAACTCATTTTTATACATAATATGTACTAAAGGGTCCCTGCTCCGTCTCTCTTTCAGGTAAAAGCGCTGACACAACATCCCGATTATCAGCTGTCAGACGGTCTGGCGAGGTCGAGGACTCAAGTGTGTTCTGTGTTTGGTGTGTTCTGTGCCGTTGTCAGTCGGAGGATCCGTTGACTTTCATTTGGGCCCATTTGACTTGTTGAATCAGCGTCTGGGCAGTCGGACTCAATCACCAATCTGATTGGTGGAGTGCTATCCCTTGACTAGCGAATCAGTGAACTAATGTTAAAACACTTCCGGAAATGACGAGCTGGATGAGTGCCACGAACGCCTCTCAAAATCTGAAGAAAATCTTTCAAACTGACCTTTGTTGATCAAAAAAACAGACAGATTCAGCAACAGTATGGCCTATTTCTCACTTAAAATGTTTTTTTTTTTTTTCGTAAAATACAAGATTGTATTCCGAATGAGCTGCAATTACAGCAGATTTAGAAATTTGGGACAAGCCAGAACCACGTGACGCGTTTGTCCAATCAGCTGCCGGTTTTTATTTTTTGGGCAACAATCACAATACAGATTAGCGCCGCCTGCTGTTATACACGCGCAGAACATACGCTCAAGTCGTCATCGCTTCGGTGTGTTCCAAGGCACTTTTTAGACCGACGGGGGCCAAATGATCAGTCCGACTGCCTTTTCTGCCGACGGTTGGCTGTCAGGTTTGTGTGTCAGAGCCTTAAGGGGTCCTTGGCCTAAAAACCGTTGAAGACCCCTCATCTAGACTAATCTAATGGTTCTAAGTTCTGAAAGTTAGACTGAGGCTGGTTACAACAATATTTAAAACTGGTCTGTAGGGTTAGACCAGTCTGTTCCCTTAGATTAGATTTCAGCACTGGGTTGCACCAGCTGTGTGAGTTCAAGTTTAAGCGCTGCTAACATGTTCAGGGTTGCACCAGCTGAAATGGTTTCCATAGTGCATCGTTTTAGAAAATGGCATAACTTGAAGGATGAGTGACTGGCTGCTTTGCGTTCTCCGGGATACACCCCTTGGATATCTATGATGATTTTGATTAATACGTAGCTTTTGTTTTCCACGAGCGGCGATACAGAGGATAACTGACCTGCTGGCAGGGGACTTGGGTTAGACAACCTTCTACTTAACAACTATGGATCAGTTTGATCAATTAACGATAAAAGACCAGAACATGGCTCATTATTTGTGTTTTTCTAACATTGTTGTGGAGTAATCAGAAAGGAAAGAGTTTTTAGGAGCCACAGTAACCTGTTAGAAATATAGCAACATCAAGTCTGCTACACGTCTGCACTGCTCTGAGAATTTATACTACCAGATGTTTTTTGTATTGTCACAGTCTTCATTGAGTTTTACCAGTAAAATGTTCTTGTAAGTGTTGAATTCTTCCAAAAGATCAACATTCTCTGCTGGAGTGGACAGAGCTGAGGGGATTGAGGCGGTTACTCCGTCAGCAATGGGTTTTTTTAGTTTAAAAAGAGTCTTAATTTACACTGAATGTTAGCAAATTAGTCCCACATGGGATCTAAAATAACTAGACAATTTCCAATCACTGAATCTAGACGTATATCTGGAGTGAAACTATCTCTGTGACACACCCCCATCCCTTTAACTCCCCCTAAAACCACCATCTCACTACTGGTCCAGTGTTGCATTACTTTATACCGAGGCTATCATCAAGTTCTCACAAGTATGCACCCGCTACTTGATGGATTACAGACAGATGCAGAGTCAAGCGACTCTGCTATGAGGTCCCACAAAGAGAGGGTGAAAAGTGAGCCCTGATATATCATTAACAAAGTCTCCATAAACACAGCCCAAATAACATGTTGTGCAGCAGATACACAGCCAGAGTGAGTTCCTTATTCCAAAAGCATCCTCTGCGATTAGAGAGAGGCCTTGGCCTATTTGGAGTGCAGGCTGCGTTAATGCGAGTTGGAAGACAATTGGAAATGAATGGAAAGCTGAAGTGAATGATGGTATTTAAAGACGCCTTTGTTTACCGCACACCACGGTTTCCTCATCCCTAAATTAGAGTTGCATTTAGCAATTGTTTTTTCTCATGTTGAGACTGCTCTATTCACATAATGACAACTCTTTCAAATTGCCAGGAAAGTTTACAGCAGTGCCATAAAATCGAATCTTCAGTTTCGCAACCCTTTAACCAACCCTATTACCAAATCCTTTTCTTTTCTCCTCCCTGGTTCATCCATGAATCTTCCTCCTCACGTGTGGCAAAGAGGAGAGGGAGGGGAGGGAAGGGGAGAGAGACATCACTGGTGGAATCCAAACAAGCCATAATTCTTAACATCATCACTATAACCATTAATATATGCAGCCGTCCAGTCCCTCACATTCCCTTCATGGGCTCGCATGTCTAATCCCTCAGTCATCAGCCACAACAGGCTTATTGCATGACAGTAACAGCATGTATACATGAAATAACAGCAATGTCAACACCTTTAACGGTTTATCAACTTGTCTCAGTGGGACAAACATAACTGACCTTTTTCTTTGAGAGGTATCTGTAGAGCTCAGTGTATTCTTCTGAGATCAACATGAAACAGAGTAGTATAGTGTCATATGTTTTGGATTCTATCCCTCCTGCAACAATAAAATAAAATATAGATATCAGTTCTATGAAATAGACAGCAGAATAATCATCTGAAGACCGGACTTCCAATAAAATCTTCGGGCTGCAACAACCACTTTTTTTTTCTATTATTACTTCCTCTGGTGATTATGTTCTGGATGAATTGATGTATCATTTGTCTACACAATGTCTTCAGAATGCTTGTTATGTTCAACCAACAGTCTAGTCTAGTAAAAGTCTACAGATACTACTACCATAGAGGGCTCGAAGAAACAACAAATGGTCCCATTTGTCACATTTGGAGGCAGACTGAAGAAATTCAAAGCAATTTTATAAACAGTAATTATGACATGAGCTTTTTGGTCTGGCAGTTCCTCACATTTTATCTTCTCAACCAATTAAATCCTTTTAAAATGGTAGTCTAGAATGCCAAATGTGACCAGTCACTGCAGGTTTTTAAGCTGTAATTTGTCATGAAAGAAATTATAACCATTAACTCTGTAAACTATATCTCTGTTAATTATGTTGTCAATGAAAACTTTTTAATTTTATTTTAATATTTAATTTTAATCCGCGCAGGACAGAATAGACTATTTGGATCAGCGTGTTCTACATTTGAGCAGCTTTACCAACACGTTTTATCATCCAGCTATGCAAACACTTCTCCTGTTCCATTCCTGGTCAGTGTGTTTAAAACCGGGAGTGCTTTCACTGTGATCAGGTGGTAATTATTTCTGATATTTAACAGGAATTACTGAAATATCTGGTTGTACAACAACCATTACAAATCTGCATGTCAAGCTACTATTTAATCGTGACTCTGAATGTATCCCCTAACCTCCTCCTCCTGCAGGCAGTGTCATGATGTAAGTCACATCATCAAGACTGTCAAATTAACTTGGCAAATGATTGAGTGATAGAGAGGGCAGAGGCTTAAGTGTACCCGATTCTGCCGACAGCACCGCTCTTCATCCTCATCATAAAATGGTGAAACTCCATCAGTCACGCATGCCCCCAGCATGGATGCCAGCCAAATGCCAATAATACCATTGATACTCATCCACACACTCTGGCTTATAAATAGAGTGTTTGAATATTAATCTTCTCTTTATGCTCCACTGCCAATATTCCCCATTTTGATGTATATTTAAATCTTATGCAAATACAAAGACACATCTCAGTCATCGCGTGGTTTAAGTACAGTAGCAGCAGTAGCTTGGCCACATGTGATCACGAGTCATAATAATGAAATGTGTTGCTTTTAAAGTGGGATTAAGGTGCTTTTAAGGCATTGAGGGATTCCCTGTTGAATAGCTCTGCTAAATGTGCGTAGAAATTGGAGCGGATGTTTTGTTACTTAAAATATCACTCAGAAGCAGCGCTGCTCTTAATGTGGAGCAATGTGAGTTCAATCTAAGTAGGTGGAGACAGTTTTTGAAATCATATTCTGAAATCTAACCAGTTAATGGCTAAATTATATATAAAAGACAGGCTAGGCTGAAAGGGGCTTTCCAGCAATCTAGTAGTCTACTTCCGTAAAGTTCAAGGACTCGTAAGAGATAGAAATATTAAAACCAATGCAGTCCCTAGTTAAGCTCCAAAAAATGCTGGACCTTACACCTCCCACAATGCAACTTGATAGCAGTCTCCAAGCTAAGATGATCTCGATGACACCATTGGTGTTATTTTTAGTAGCTTGCTCAGGAGAAATCAAAGATTTTTTACAACCATTTTATACGAGCTGTTAATCTTGATGTGTGGAGTGCCCCTTTAAAAATAATCCTCTCTTACAATTTATTACTTTTTATTAGTCTTCAGTTTACTTTAATGTGAAAAAGAAAAAGAGCAGCTGGATATCGATTCTCAAAAGCTGATTCTGTGTCTTGGTGGAAAACTAACTTTTATAGAACATATGCGCGGTCCGACGTGTGTATGTGAAATGGTTTCAGCTTGATGGTGTGTGATCAGTTAAGATGCACAGATGTTTATTTTCTTGCATGGTTGAAAAAGACAAAACCTTTTTTTTCTGATATACCTCGGGGCTTCTCTTCATTCGGCTTTTCTGAGTCGCCATCTGCCGACAAATACACTTTTAGCATCTAAAGGAAATATTAATATTGGTTCTTTGGCTCTGCACTTTGAGGTTTACCTCAAACATTTTGCCTCCGGAGCAGATCAGACTCCTAGAAGTAACTTCAAACTGCAAGCTGCTTCTTCTTGGGTCTGCATGTATACAGCTACACATGGTAACATGAGCTTATAGTTTCACCTGGGACTGTCACACTTCAGTTCAATTTAAAGGGCACCCTGCAGGCTGCATTTACAGAGTGTGAGCCGTGCGAATATGTTACCACCAATTGGCGTTGTGCTCAACCAGAGAGGAGGCCGCGCTGGCCCCACTCTCTAGTTAACACGTCTGCTGCTGCCATAGCTTACGGTTGTAGACACGCTTAAGTGACTTAATTTATTCAGCAGTACTCTAACATCAAGCTCCAGCAGAAACAAAACCACTTACTAAGTGGTGCATTTCTCAGCAGCAGCATTAGACGTCCTTTAAAGACACAGGTGCTCGGTACCAAAACACACATTCAAACAAATGCACATGCGGATGTTGTGCCCTTTTTTTGGCCTCATTCAGCGATGAGAGACAAAGATTTCAAGTTTCTTATGTTTGGCTTGGGCTGACTCCTTTGGCTTAACCGACTGAACAACCAGGAGACGTACGCAGCAAAGGAAGACTGGGAAATGTCAAGAGAGATTAACGAAGCACATTCCACAGAGGTTACCCTTCAAATGCAAACCGGAGAGAGCGCAAGAGAGGGAGAGAGAAAGAGAGAGGGAGAGACTGTGGAGACGATAAGCACACAAATGTAAATCTACTCTTTGTTTTTCAGTATTTGTGTTGCTGATGTTTGTTTTCCAGTAAGATAGTCCAAAAGAAACATGATCCAGGTTGTCGGTTCTCATCGTAATCATCTCTGGCATGTTAATACATGACTGAATGTCTGTTGAGCTGTACAGTATATAATATGATGTTTATATGATTGTAACACGATAGAGGAAATAGTGTTGAATGAAAGTTGGCTGGAGAGACGTGCCTGTTAGTGACAGATGCATTTTGGGAAGCAATGAACAGCCAGGGACATTTCTAGGACTTGAGGAGATTCAGGGCTTAGCCCGGACCCATTTAACTAAACTGAATGGAATGCTTGACCATTTGGCTTGACCAGATTGTTAATAGCCAGTGCATGTTTATTTTAGCGGCCCAGTTTATAGATGTTAGTTAAATACCACCAACATTTGGCTTAACCAAAACTGGCCTGGCGACAAGGTTTTTCCTCCAGATTTGTGTGGTGACCTATGATGTTGGGGTGGGGTCTTGGCGGTCCCCCCCCCCTGAAACTTTAGAGCATAAAACACTTCATTTCCTGCATTCTGGTGAATTCTTATGCCCCTATTTCTACCTTTTTCTGAATCAATGTATGCTGGAAGTATCTTAATGTAAAGGGAAACATAGATTACAATCCATATATAAAAACATAGCGAAATATAAAGAAGTAAGGCTCTCAGGTATGCTGTATTGCTTTACTATCTATTCTCCTTTACTCTAATTATATCTGAGCCAGCACACATGTAGCCTAGCGTAATTCATTCTCCCTCTTTTGCATCTTTTGTCGGAGATGTAACCTCCTTAAATGTGCGAATGACAATTATTCAACTCAATGATAAATTAATTCCTTTTAATGAATTAATAAACCCCTGGACTGTAATATTTCAGATGTTTGAGCAAGATTTCTGCTCATGTTCAAAACGTTGTGAACGTTCAAAATATAACTCATCTGTGTTCTCTGAGATTTGGAGGTGTCGTGATATTTTGAGAAACATAAAGTTATATTAATATAGGCTATTACACCAATAATTACGTGATTGATCTGCTGACATCTTCTGACTCAGAGCCCTGTTTGCGTCTCTGGTCTCTGAATGAGACAAAGTTTAGGGAAGTGGCTGTACGCTGCTATACGTCGGAGGTGGAAAACCAAAACTACGGCAGAAATACACAGAGCACAAACGCAGCATGCCCACAGCAGAGCGTGTCCAGTACCTGAAGCACAATGAAATAAGAATAATAATGAAACTCAGGATTTCAGGGGTTTACATAGGATATTGTCCGGTTTCATATTTGTCAACTTTTCAAAATACATTCAGGGCTGCACTCAAAACATTGGGGACTGAAGCCCCGGCAAAAAATCGTTTTCGGGTTTTTATGAGGTAGGCCACAGCTGGAAGTAACTTCAATCTATTTCCATATTTTTGACAGTTACACACTGTAATTAGAAAACATTTAGAGAATCTGGTTAGAATGAAAAATGCCTTCTGTTCAACACTATTATAGCATCATAAATAACGCAGGATATGTTGGTTTCCAAGGGAACCAACTATATATATAACAGCTCAGCGAATGTCAGGGATTCCTAAAGCAGCTATAATCAATATTTTTATATCAACAAATCTACGCAGCAAGGTCTTTCAGCTAAAGGTAAGAAACAAATGCTCAACCCAGGGAGTCTATTAAAAACCAACACATACCCTATGTCTCTACTTTATCAGTTTATGGCCGGAGTCATGTTGCAAGGCATTAAAACCCTCAAGTTTAAAATTATATTAGTGATAAGCTTTTGGAAATAAAAAACTGTCTATAATTACAATGCAGAGAGCATCAAGTAATATGTGTATTTAAAGGCAGTATCGAGAGTGGCGCGATCAGCGAAAACTGAGTAAATAAAATCATCTCACACAATATTTGTTAAATATAAACGGTCTCATCTTGCCAACTTAAGAACCCAGTCCTCAGGCTCTTTACGTGAGACTTCACACCATCCTTGACCCCTCTTGGCCCTGCTCATTTTTCTCCTGTCTCCCCCTTTTTTAGTTCCCACCTCTTGGCTCACCATCTTGCTTAACTCCTTTTTTTTTTTTCTTCTCTTCAGAAGTAAGTGGAGATTAAAGTAGGACAAAGAAGTGGTGGGTCGAAAAAGTGCTGAGAGTAGGGATTTGCATTAAGTGAAAAAGAAGAAGGAATGGAGACTGCAAGAGCCATTTAACAGATACCTAGAAGACCGGGAGACAGACGGCTGAAGAGTGAAATGATCTAGGCCAGGGAGGACTGTCGATGAAGCGTGGACGGAAATAAGAGAGGAGATGGATCTGCTCAGACGCCGTGTTCATCAGCTGTGCCTTACCTTCAGTATTAGCGCCAAGGGGTGAAGGGGCACAGTTGTCCTGGTTGTGACTTAGCGGCTGCTTACAGGTTTTCTCACAGAGCAGGACAGACAGACAGGCTTGTGATACAGGAAGAATTTAGAGAGAGGACCTCATAAAGTGAGCTGAAGGAGAAACAGGTCACTTATGGATAATTACAGGGGGAAAAAAAAACACATTTTTGAAATACTGTACATCTTATTGACCTCAAGTAAAGATCAAGTGGAGCTTCAGTAGAGAACAACATTCTCTAATTGAGATGCTTTCGATTCGCCCTATCTGCCCAAATTAAATATGAGCGTCGAGTATGGAACTGATGAAACTTAAAACATAACTTTTAGCCCTTTTCAGATCTGGATCATAACTTTCTATCATTTCCTTTCCTATTGGTCCTTCCCTTTGGTCCAACTTACTTAATTATCTTGACAAGTATTGGGTGGATTGTGATGAAGTTTTCAGCACATTCTTTTCCCCCAGAGGATGAATCCTACTGACTTTGGTGATCCCACGACCTTTCCTCTAGCACCACCAGCAGGTTAATGTTTGTGATTCTGAGTGAAATATCATGCAGAAATTTGGATGGATTGGCATGCAATTCGGTACAGATATCCATTGTTAACATACTAACATACCCGACATATCCTCATACAGTGGTTCGTATGACATCTTATGAAAAGTTATGCACAATTTTCCATGCATTACTGTATCCTATGAATGCCTAGCAACATAAGGGATCAGGGTGCCTTCGGAAGCCCCTACAGTTAGGTTTAGGAAAAGATTGTGGTTTGGATTCAAGTAAGTACATTTCTTAACTCACGTAAGTTATGTAACAAATGTAAGTTAAAATAAGTCAAAGTTGAGTTTTCCTTGCTAAGCCAAGATGGTGAACATGGTTATTACCTGTTTAACATCAGCACGTTGGCTTTGCCAATGTGAGCATGTTAGCCTGCTCACATTAGAACATTAGTACAAGTACAAAACACAAACACACTGTCCAAAGTTCAAAAACCAAAAGCAGCCAAAGCATGTCATTTCCAACATATTAACTAATGAGCACAGATGCTAACTTTGTCGTACACAGCAGAAAACGAGTTCAGAGCAAGGCGGACTCACCATTGTTAGACTTTTTACCTCTCATCCCTTTGCCATCCTTTTGTAAATACAAGTGTTTTGTGTGCATTTTACATCACATCTCGTCCTTGTTATTTCTGGATATTTAAATTCACTTGAAACTGCCAACGTAAAATGTGCCTTGAACGACTTTAAATATTTTCTCTGTGTGGTATTTTTGATGTTGCTTATTAATTTGCATTTTATTTTCTCTTGTCATCTGCATAAAATCTTTCACCTGGGACATACAGAACCTCACGCTCTAAACTATTTAAACCAGAAGAAATAGACAAGACTGTGCAGTGGAAATCTTATTAATTAAATATGAAAGGATGATCCTGATAACATCTGTAAAATCCATGTGTTATCATCTGCAGAGGAGGTAGCAGCAACATTCACGTTCTGAAAAGTATTTTGTGGAAACTCAATTTACTGCACACAAAGTATTGCTGGAAGTACTGCACAGTGATTGCCGAGAATCTCACCTTATTTATTTTACCTCTTTACAGTGAGACAGTGCCCCGAGGCATGGTAAAAAAAATGATCTTGCATCTTATGTTTGTGATGTTTTCTCATCATATATTTTATTATTTCAAGTTGTAAAGAAAAAGATTGTCAGTTGAAATATGAAATAATCTTTTGTCACCATCTTTCAGACATTATTTAATCTCCTATTAACACTTTAAGGTGCTTTTCCAGTTTATCGCATGAACAAAATATTTATTTATTCATGTAATGTTTAGGAGAGCTTGCACAGGTTTTTGAGCATCAGACACAGTGGCATCAAACACCACATACACCATTCATAAAGTTCATAAAGAAAGTTGAATAAGAGTTTCTGAGCGTCAATAACTTTCTCTCAAAACTTGACACTGACATTCGAAATGTTATATTGACGTGCAGCTGCTCCACTGACAATAAATGAGGCCCTGACTGGGTATTCATGACAATTGGGACTTTTACATGAAAAAAAAGGCTTTATAGAACCAGTTTGTGACAGTAGAGAGATAGACAGATAGATGGATTTTCTTTTTTTTTTTTAAGTTGAACTTTTCAGTTGTCTTAGGGTGAGGGTTTATTTTCAGTAGAGAGGTGGGATGGATGCTTCAGCAGGAACCTAAAGAAAGTTTTTACTGCCTGGTGCGTCACCGATCCCCTCTTGGATTGAAGTGCTGACAGAGACATTAACAGATTGCGCCCTGAAAAACAAACCTTATCCAAAATAGAAGTGTTGCCCCCCCCCACACACACACACACACCGCCACCCCCACCACCAGTATGCCAGACAGTGTGCTAGCCTGGAACCCATGCAGGGTGCCAAGGCCGGGCCTTGATATCTTAGACCCACTGTTAAGTAGGCTCATGGAACACTTGCTCTGCAGTTGTGGCTTGTTGTCTGTGGTTTGGAGAGATGATAGCTAAAAAATGATGTCCTCCGCCATTTATGTGGCTCAGCCCTTTGATGCACGTTTACTTTCCTCTACAGAACATCCCAAAGAAGGGAGGGATAAAGGCACTAAAGCCTTCTTTATTTATATAATAATTATTGAATTAGATGGTTAAGATGTGAATGCTGCCAAAGTTGAATTATTACTCAGCAGCTGCAGTTTGTCTGGCAGACAGAAAGTCATGCCTAATCTGCCATCTCATTAGACACCCTTGAGCTTCTAAAGTAACCTAGATCTGGGATCCTAGAACTTTGATGTACTTATCCTATCAAAAGCATTTTTGTCTTGAGGCCGCATTTTTTAAGCCCAATTATTCCTCATGATCTCTGAAAAATGTACTTATATTTATCTCAGCCTCACTGTTTCTGTAAACCTCGCCTCATTTGAATCGTGCACTATTCCCCTGCTGAAATCCAGTATTCTCTCTTTTGCCAGAGGCAAACCCTACAGAAATCAGCAAGAGATGCATAAAGCAAGGTTGCCTTAATGTAGTTTCCCTGTGTGGGTACTTGTCAATGTGTGTTTATGTTACTGAAATGAACCTGTTCATTATAAAGTGTATATTTTGGGCAGTTTTGTATTTTTTACAGTTTTGTATGCTGATTAAGGAGTCAATATGTCAATATGTTGTATGCTCCCGCAGATTATTTATATATAAATTATTATTAGTTATTGTCTCCTGAGGATTCAGATCACAAGATGCGTCTCTTCAAACAGTTTACCAAGTCTCCGCTCTGGAAGCTGTGACTATCCAAACACTGTACTGCTGGTGTTGTGTGATATGAAATAATTAGGATGTACAAATTATTTTACATAATTGTTGTTTAATTGCAGCAGCCAAGGGCGATAAGGCTGCAGCAGCCCCTGCTGGTAAGTGCCTTCATGACATCTAATCTGAGCCCACAAACCGTGCTCCAGAAAGCCAATTTAATCCTGAGTTACGCATGGAGTAATCAGCTATTATACAATTGAACTACAATTAGCCCTGAAAAACTAATACTTTAATAAATGCTTCTATAGAGAGTGTTTAATGTTCTAATAAATGGTTCTTCTTTTTCTCTTTTTCAGACAAAACGGGTAAGGATAACTCTGCATTTGGTGTTTGTATGTCTGTGTGTCTGTGACTGTCTATAGATCATCATCATCATCATCATCATCACTGTCATCATCCTCATCCAAAAAATAATGCGTGTTTCCCCTCATTCAGAGAAGCCAGTGGAAGAGAAGGGTAAGATTTGATTAAAAACACAGAAGCAGTAAAACTTCTGTGGTGATGGGACTGAGTGTGGCAATATGGATGATTCTATACACACACACACACACACACACACACACACACACACACACACACACACACACACACACACACACACACACACACACACACACACACTCTTCCTTGTCCAATATTCTTTTATTAGCGCTGAGGACATGTTATGAGTTTATTTTGAGCACCAGAGATGATAATTAAATTAGGTGGTATAGGAGCAAAATAGAAGGTGTTTAATTGATGTGTAAGCATCACACTGTATGCAAGTATGTATGCACTGTATGATATATGATGTACTGGATGTGCGTGTATTTGACTTTCCTGTTTTAGCTTGGGTATACTTGAATCTTCACATATCCACAGTTAATGCAAATTTTTCACATTTGTCCTTTAGCTATCATTGTGAAAGTATCTTGTTAGCAGTGTTAGCGTTCTTCATTTAAACCATGGGTGCTGACTACAGATCATGGCTTTTGGCCAATTCTTAGTTACAACAAAGTGCAATTTATAAAAGTTGCTCATTACATTGAGACGAGTTATGCACTGGAGGGAAAAACTCTGTTTAAACAGCTATTTATTTATAGAGCATGTTTTACCCACATTACCCGCTTTACTGAAAAACTGTCTTTATTTAAAACCTTGTCTTGAAAGACGAATCTTTTAATCATGACAATAAAATCTGACTTTAAATTTTTATCTGAAACATCAGTAATAATTGAATTGAACTTAAAGAGATTTGTCTCATTTCCCTGAAATTAATTAATCTGACATGCCAGAGGCTCTGCTAACACTGAATCTTCTGAGAAACCGTCATCGGAAAATGTTTGGGAAATAGCAGGCACTTTCAAAAAATACCTGCCAGGTGAATGGATAAACCATCCGTCTATCACATCCACCATTGTTGTTTTTAACGATCAGGTAAACCGCGCCCGTAGCAGCCAATAGTTCCTCACTGGACGCTGATTGGTGTGGTACGTTGGTTGTTCAGACACAAACACATTAGGTTGGAGCTTGGCAAGATCCATCCATCCATCCATCCATCCATCCATCCATCCATCCATCCATCCATCCATCCATCCATCCATCCATCCATCCATCCATCCATCCATCCATCCATCCATCCATCTTCGTCCGCTTATGCGGTGTCGGGTCGTTGGGGCAGCAGCTCCAGCAGGGGACCCCAAACTTCCCTTTCCCGAGCCACATCAACCAGCTCCGCCTGGGTGATCCCGAAGAGTTCCCAGGCCAGGTTGGAGATATAATATCTCCTCCTAGCTGGACGTGCCTGGAACACCTCCCTAGGGAGGCCCCCAGGAGGCATCCTTACCAGAAGCCCAAACCACCTCAATTGGCTCTTTTCGACGGGAAGCAACGGCTCTATTCCGCGTCACCCTATCTCTAAGGGAGACGCCAGCCCCATTCCGCTTGTACCCTGGATCTCGTTCTTTCGGTCATGACCCAGCCTTCGTGACCATAGTTGAGGGTAGGAACGAACACTGACCGGTAGATCGAGAGCTTTGCCTTCTAGCTCAGCTCTCTTTTCGTCACAACGGGGCAATAAATGAAATGCAATACCGCACCCGCTGCGTCGATTCTCTGACCAATCTCCCGCTGCATTGTCCCCTCACTCGTGAAGAAGACCCCAAGGTATTTGAACTCCTTCACTTCAGATGGACAAGATGGATTTTTTTATAATACGTGATCCTATGATTCTCGCGTGATCTCGTGATATCGCAAGAATCCAGCTGCCGTGCAAGGTAAGCAATTAGTACCAAATTGTGTAGTTCTTTCCAGGTAACTCCTAGGAAGTATTGAGAATTTACAGACGTGTAGAAGGAACCAATCAATTAATAATGGGTTATTTTGAAACATTCTGATTCTTATGATGTGGGACCATAACAGCTCTAATGATACGGAGGACGGATGCTGCCAAAATGTATGAAAACAAATCCATACAGTTTTTGGGAAGTAAATAAGGGGAAAATGCAAAGGGAAAATAATACATGAGTAAATACATTAAATACATTTAAATTTACATACAGTAAATACAATTTAAAAAATAAATGTAAAATCAACAAAAAATAAACTACATTCTAAAACTTAAAGCTCCATTGAGTAACTTTTTGAGTTGATTCTTAGCAAAAACCATTGTTCTTTCACAAATATGTGTTCATTCATGTGTAATTACTTCCACCAACTAATCAAAGTATTCTCGCAAGCATAGAATCTGCCATTCAGAATCATTCAGAATACATACAAGCAACTCGCTCATAAGTATTCTGCCATGTTGCGCTTCCATCTTTAAAATACGTTAGCCAAAGAGGGACATACCTCAGCGTTTCACGTTTACGCTCAATGGCCGCGTGACAAATGCCAGGGAGGGGAAGAAGATAACTGAGCGACTGCCGGCAGATTTGAAAGCTGGTTGCAGCTGGAGCATCAGGCCTATTCTATAGGACATGTAACGCAGTTGCAGAGGAAGTTAAAAAGATAATTTAAACGACAACACGACAGGCAAAGCAACAAGACCATAGTTAATATTGGAGTGGCTTTTTCTAAGATGGAAAGAGCTCATGAGGAGCAAGGATTTTAAAAGGGACGCCCAAGTTGCCTGCTTTCTTCTCTCAAGGTAATTATGTCTATTTGTGTAAATTCAGCTAAATATAGCATGGTTGTACATAATGCTAGATCAACATCTAGATAGATACTTTCCGGCGTCAATGATGAAAAAGGATTGTCTACCGTGTAACATAAACATAATCATATGTGTTGTGATTTCCCTGGCAGACAACTCACGTCATGTAACACAGACCAGCTGACAGCTAGAACAGCTGCGTGTAAACAATGGAGATGCTAAGAGCTCATTTATGTTTCATTGACACTGATCATACTGCTAAGACAAATATATTATAAACACAAACCTCAGTTGCTTCTCTGTTACGCTGTAAAGATTAAAGATTAAAACACTATTAATCTTGTGCAATATACCGAATAACACTGAAACCTTACTAACATTAGCTTGCATATGTTTGGGAACCTGATAGCTGACGTTAGCAATGAAATAGTACCAAAATAACGTAAAACTATTATTACACGGGAAGGAACGCTCACAGATGCAAATTTTGTATTTGGTACCCATATTAATTGTATTTTGAGGTTGTACCAGAATAGATTTACATGGTTTCATTTTCAAAAAACACCATATCTCTGCTGCACTGCACATTGCTGCAGATCCTGTTTTGACCCTGTGTGTTTAGGTCTTGGCTACAGAGTGAGACATCTCACTTGTTTTAGCTAGAGAGTCAGACACCTCACTTCTATACTATCTTTGTTGGAAGTTGCACATGTGCAGTAGCTAGGTAAGATCACATCAGCTAGATAACACTTTCTCCAACTTTGGTCAGTACTAGGCCGGATTAGCTGGGAGACCTAAACGAGGGGCTCTTGTGGAATACCTGCAGAACAGGGACAGGAAGTAGTTTTTTTGGAGATTGTGATGAACTAGTGTGTGTTGTAGCAGTGTTTTGCCGTTGAGAACGAGCTAGCATGCTAGTGCTAGCATGTGCTATGGTTAGCCACCTCGTCTCAGCTAGTGACGTAGAAAGACGTGGAGATTTTGAACAGCTCACCTGGAGACTGAAGGCAGAGGACATTCAGAAACTTGTATCTCACTCAAAACAGCATGGATGGGTTTTGTATGCATGTGGAAGCACCAGAGACACAAAATAACACCCCAAATCCCATTTACAATATGGGCACTTTAAAATGCGCTCGGAAATGAAGGGGGTAGAAAGCAATATTCTATTGTTGTCATATTCAATTTCACCACTTACACAATGTAGCTTTAATATCAATTTATGTCCCGTTTTATCAAATAATTAATGAATACATTTTTTAATATTAAATAATAATATTATTTTTGGTCAAATGATGGCATGTGATGGCATTATGACCAATTAATTATTTATTGCATTATGACCAATTTATTATCATTATTTTTTTTGGCAGCTTCTCTCCTCCACACAATGATCCTACAGTCAACACAATGCCTGACATATAGGAGAACTGACATGGAAGTACTGGCTAGTTTTTTGAGACATTCACCAGAGATTTGTTGTGCGGCCACTTCACAATCGGTGTGTCACTGAGTGTCAATATTTTCATAACCTGCAGTCGGTCGCACGGTGATACTGTTCTGTATGTGTGAGAAAAAAAGTCTGAGAGAGGTTCAGAATGGCAGATTGCTCCTTGCATTTCTCTTACCTGTGTTCCTAAAAATCCTGTTCAATCCATAGTTGAGGGTAATGCATTCAGCTAAATGTGTGAAATAATTGTGTGTGGGGGTAGTAGCCCACAGTGAGTAACTACGTGATATGTGATGTATATATATATATATATATATATATATATATATATATATATATATATATATATATATATATATATATATATATACACACACACTCCACGCTTCTATAGGATACAGAGTATGTTTATGGAGAGTTCCTCCACCAGTGGCATGCATTCAGTAATAAGTAATGAGTCCCCTGAGAGAGAATAAAACATACTTTGTTGTACGTTTTAGAGCCTATTTGTGTACAATTTCAGTTCACCTTGTTGGATTAAATGTCACTTCATATTCATATTATGGAGCAATAGCAATATCGTACGTGCAAGAAAGATGAACACACGCTTCTATGTGTGTGTATTTTAGTGTGTGAGCAGACGCTTCCATTCAAGATGAGTTATTGCATAAACTTTAAGTGGCTCGCTGAGAGTGTGTGAGTGTGCAGGTGCAGTGACGAGGTAGAGCATTGAGTTATACTAACACTGCTACTCCATTTTGCACAGTCCCTGTCTTTGAAGGAAGAGGAATACTGGCCAATAGTAATCTCCCAAAAAAAACAACAACAATCAATAACATTTGACTTGAAAGAATATGGTTGACATAACTTTAGTTTGCTTTTAACACTTTGGCCTGCAGTAGTGTATTCACACCCCATGTCATATTCCAATGAAGTCCTAAACAGCTAATATATCCCCCTTAATCCTCCACTGTGTTGTGTCCACTGCGTTGCAACAACCTGCTGCCATCACCTCCCTCAGATCAAATCTACAACATGTTCTGCCGTCTTGTCACTGGTAGCCCTGGGCGCTTAACATACAGACCAAAGACATTAGCTCATAGTGATATACACACAGGGTTGGCGGTTCGATTGCCAGCTCCTCCTGTCCACATGTTAAAGTCTCCTTGGGCAAGACACTGAACCCTGATGGTCAGCCAGCACCTTTCATGATGGCTTGTTGCCATTGTTGGGTGAGTGTTAATGGGCGAGTGTAAAGCAAATTATTCTTTGGATAAAAGCGCTATAAAAATACAGCCATTTACCATTTATATACCAGAGCAAGACATTTATAATATAGTGTAAGTGTTGGCTTAAACGATCAGGGCTACTTGACCACCAATCACAAGGCTACACGGCAGATCATGGTGTTAGCGAGTTTCTATATTAGTAAGTGTAAATTAGCTGCAGTTAGCAGAGCTACATTTTGGGCTATATGTAATGGACCAGAGGGAACTTATCTGAACATGTGAGTCCATAAAATCTCACACTTTCTTCTTCTTCAGTGAACTTGTAGAAGGGAGGATAGTGTGAATAGAATGCTATAATATTAAAGCCAGAAGATGAACTGAACTGTGGTTATACAATATGACCCTACCCAATTACCTGAATATAATTTGGATCTAGCCTGACTCGGGGTCCCAGATCAAGTATCAAATACCAGGAACAAACTGCAGTCAGTGCAGCAGTCTAGAGAAAACACAAGAAAGGAACTGTCTTTGTCCCGAGGGAAAGTGTTGTGCAGCAGTTGCAGTACAAAGTAGGAAATATAAAATATCAATAGGTACAAGGTACAAGTATAAAAATATCAATAAACAGTGGACAAAAGCCAAAATAGAAACAAGGTCAAGGATTATAAATTGCTCATATCTTAACAGAACAGCAAATCTGCATTTAACAAAAAAAAACATAATTCGCATTTGAACATACGTGTAACAGGAAAAGCACTTCATTAGATTGGAGTGATTTCAGGAGGTCATTATGTTGTTTGGCCTGATTTGCACTGTCCTGTCTGGATAAGTGTGTGTGTGTGTGTGTGTGTGTGTGTGTGTGTGCGTGTATGCACACACCTCTGCTAAATTAAGCACATTGATTTATCTCTAAAATGACCAATATAATTCACAGAACCATTGCTAAGCATTTTTCTGCCATAATTGTGTGTGTTTATGTTCAGTCTGAATATGTATGAAATACTTACATCACATTATATCTACATTTCCACTCATTTGGTCCTCTAATCTGCTTAACCTATGCCTATTCTTCATTAACAGATGTCCAGCCTGCTGTAGGTAAGCGCTTTGCTTTGCCTTTATTGTCTGTGTATAAGTGTGTGTGTGTGTGTGTGTGTGTGTTTTTGTGTATAGAGTTCCAGTTGAAGATATTGTAGTTGTCTCAGTGAATAGGCGTATACTGTATTGTCTTTAATCCGATCTTGGGTGAACAGATTTGAACAGATTTGAACACACGCGCACACACACGCGCACACACACACACACACACACACACACGCACGCACACACACACACACACACACACACACGCACACACATGCACACACAGGCGCACATGCTCACACATGCGTGCACATACGCACGCACGCACGCACGCACGTAGGAAGTATTTTAACCCTTCATTGTCCACACTACTAATGTCCATGTACCAACTGTTTCTTTTCATTCAGCAAACAATGAGCCTAGGGATGGTAAGGAACACAACACACTATTTCCTATTCTGCTTGTGCTTTCCGTTTCCCTGCTTGTTTTGTGTCAACCACTTTGTAACTTGAATATCTGTTACTGAGTGTGACAGACTGAAAGTGTTGCTCCCAGAAGCCTGGGACTGCTCTGGTGACGGCCATCATTGGTGGTTAAGATCGAAGGTTTACAAACAGCAGATGGTTTCATTATTGCTTATGAACATAATAATTCTTTTTTGCAGAGATATAGCCTTGAAGATTTCTAGACATTGAGTATAATGATGATCACAGTAATAATTTTATTTATGTTGCAAACAAAAGTGACAAAGTGCCTCACAGCAAATAGATAAAGGGACGTAGAAGAAAGGGACGAAAACAATGCAAAGACACAACTTGAAAGCAGCTCGAGCCATCAGACAAACTGTCAGATGAAGCAATTAAATAATAATACAAATATAACAGACAACAGAGAAGTTTATGACAGCAATATAACCAAAGTGATTAAAGTGGTTAGATTGCTTCCACCAAAGCATCCGAGAGAACGTTTGAGAGTGTTTTCAATGTGAAATGAACTGATAAGGTCTGGTTTATAAAAAGTGATATATCCTGCCTATACTAATGTTGGGTATATATCAAATGTGTGTGATATGTGGATACACTACAATGTGTGTGATATGTGGATATAATACAATGTGTGTTATATGTGGATATACTACAATGTGTGTAATATGTGGATATACTACAATGTGTGTGATATGTGGATATACTACATTGTACTACTACTGACTGATATAACAGTGCAAGACTGCTGGTAACCACACTGGTAAAATGATATATGTACAACATGAGATTGAAGGAGTTTGAGACACTTATCTGGTGGTGCTCTGATCATAAATAGAGAATATACTGAATAAGTAATGACTGTGAAATTACACTATACGTTCTATGAATAGAGTATATTTTATGGACGGAATGGATAGATATGTTACTATTTTAGTGCAGTACTTCCCAGTCAGGGATAGAATATTTAATATTCTCTGATTTTTCGGGTCCATAAATTCCTAATCATTTCCTAATAATTCTCTAGGAAGGTTCTTAGAAAGAACTATGTAATTTAGCATTAATTATAATTAAACAATCATTTCCATTTGAATGTTTTTAGTCAGTAAGTGGCAGGTAAAGCTGAACAATGTGCAATTTGTCGATAGGCAAAGTAACAAAGCAAGTATAACAGGGACCATAACACATATGCATGTAAAAACATTACAAATTAATGAAAACAGACAAAAAAAGTAAATAAACAAGCAATTGTCATGGTTAAAATAACAACTACTTGGGATTAGGGAACAACCGTGGTCATGGCTAAGAGAAACAAAGGGTTGACTGTTAAAACACATATAAGCGAGTTAAAGTCCGACACCTTGACCCATCTATCCACCTGAACTCCTCTCCTTTGCCGCTGTAGTAATTTAACCTGACTTCCACTTTTTGCCAAATGGATTAACGAGTCACTAAAGGGCTTTGTCACCTTAACAGAAACATAATTTGTTCTCCTTGGGAGGACAGTCTTAAGCTAAACTAGTCTCTATTTTTCCTAAAATAAGTTGCATAACATTTAATATTTTCAGAAACGTTTCTAGAAATGATAAGGAAATTATGAGGAAATTCTGGGCCTTTAAAATGAAAGGTTACTGAATACTTTAAAGTGCACATATTATGCTAATTTTCAGGTTTGCAATTGTATTTAGAGATTGTACCAGAATAGGTTTACATGGTTTCATTTTCAAAAAACACCATATTTTTGTTGTACTGCACATCGCTGCAGCTCCTCCTTTCACCCTTGTGTGTTGAGCTCTCTGTTTTAGCTACAGAGTGAGGCATCTCACTTCTATCCCATCTTTGTTGGGAGTTGTGTTCGTGTGTTACAAGGTAACGCAAAATGAACATAAACATTCAAAAGTGTCCCCTGGGTGTGATTCCAGGATCGGCTTTACCCATTTAGCATTCTAACTGAAACCTTTTAAATCATCCTGAACATCTGAACTTGGATCTGTCCTCGGGGGCACTTTTGATTAAAAGATCAAATTAACTGAGCCCATAAAAGCAGAGAGAGAGAGAGAGAGAGAGAGAGAGAGAGAGAGAGAGAGAGAGAGAGAGAGAGAGATATGCAGACGGTGTGCCTCTCTGAATTTATGGAGGCGCATGACCTTTTTTGACACGTGACCCTGGCTCCATTCTCTCAGCAACTGCTCTCATCCAATAGATGTCCACCCAGGGCCTACTCACTCTACGTGATTGGTGGTCCGATGTTATCTTTACCTGCTGCTTGTCCCTCTTTTCCTGTAACACTTAAGACTCATTTATGCTCCTTTACAAAAACACATACATCTATTTCAAATGATGTAACCGTCACTACCCACAAATTTCCACATCCAGTAGAGGAGGCTCGAGCAAATTGTTCTCGCTCGGACCTTTGTTACTGTCCAGCTCACATTTAAGTCCCGTCCAATCTCCTCCCACCTGTTCTGTAGTATTATGCCCAGGCAAAGTAAATATAGATGTTTTAAACTTTTGACCAATTTGTCCAGCCTCTCCTCAAAAGGTTTTTAATTCCCCACCAATTTCCAGTGGTAGTGCTCTGTTTTTTCCATATCTGTAAGCTTTCAGAAAACATGAACAAATATGGACAAAATGAGCACTGAGTATGGACAGAAGTCTTCGTTCGTATCTAAAGTTGAGCATAAATAGCCTTTACGGTATGTTTCACTCTTTTTACACTTGGTTTTGAAATGCGTCTAGGGCAAATGGATCACAAGTGGACAATGCTAAATATAAGTGTAAATGACCAAAAGGCCACATTGTGATCCAATCACTCAAACCACTTGTTGAGATGGTCTAGGACGCATTTGACCACATATCTTTTGCAGGGTTAACGCTGATATGTCCCAATCCCTGTCAAGGATGTAACAGGAAAATACCTCATCAATGCAGGACGTGGTGGTTGTTTTGATGACAGCGTGCCAACACACTATAATGTGTAACAACGAGTTAGGTGGTCTTGGCTGTCCACTTGTGCTTGGATAACTGAAACGCATTTTAAAACCAAGTGTGATCAAGGCTTTGACTCAGGAAGTGAGAGAAACAAGAGTTTATGCATATTAAGTACAGTTAACAACCCTCCTGACTTTAGCACAGTCAAAGTGATTTTTTTTTAACTTGATTGCCGAAGACATAACTCATTAACAGTTGTGTGTTTTTTGTAAAAACGAAAAAAACAGCATTTTTTTAATTAGACTCAGAGAAAGAAGAATGTGTTCTTTTTTTTTGGGAATGTGAAAGCACGTCGATTGAACGTGTGAGTGTTCCTCACCTGAAGTCAAGATTATCATTGGGCGTATTAACGCTTGTGTTAAACAGCACAGAGACTGTACAGACTGACATGTTCCCCGCTCTCTCTTTCTTTTCCCCCCCCATCTGATGCAGAGTTGCCTCCTGATGGTAAGAGAAATGAACGCATTAGCGTATCTGTAAAGCAAATCAACTGACAAGCAAACACCTTACAGGGGTTTCATCAATTTACCTGCAAAAGAAACAAGTGAACGGATAAAAGAGCAGCTCGTTGTATATTTTTTATCATCAGGGTACAGCCTCAGATAATGCTCTGTCACGGTGGCAGCAGATTGTAGAGTCAATCCTAATGTAATGTCTTCTGAGGTGATCTGAGGAGTTTCTTTATTCCCTGGGGGCCATTCTGTTCCAAGGGACTCCTTGTTAGCCTGCCATTTATCAGAGTGTCCCAAATGGTGTGTGCAGTGTAACAGCAAAGGCATTACTTGCTGAATATTTTTGCCTCATGGAAAGCTCCGTTTTAGTGCCAGAGAACCGTATAAAAGGAAAGCTTCTGAGCTCACCGGGTGGAATTTATTGATTTAAGACATCTCATTAACAAATTGATGATAATTAAGAAGACTGCTGAATAGGTGGTTTGCTTGGTCGACTTGTCTCCTGTTGTCATCTATTTGTTGTGTCTTTATGTGAGTTGTGCCCAGCCCCCATAATGTTTTTTAGCTTTAATTTGTCTTCTGTGATTCATCTATTCACCACCCATCGCAGAACACGTTGAAGGGGAGGCTCCTCAGATGTCCGAGCTAAGCGGCATGTTCGTGCTGAAGCCGGAGAGTGCCACAGCAACAAAAGGTCTGGAGTTGCCCACTTAGTGCCAAATTCCCTCTGGAATACAGACAGCTAATCTATTTCAATTAATTACTGTCTAATTCTTGTTCATGGCAGGCAAGGACATCACGTTTGTGGCTAAAGTCGACTCCTCAAACCTGCTGAGGAAGCCTAACATGAAATGGCTGAAGGGGAAGTGGCTGGACCTGGGCAGCAAAGCTGGAAAGCACCTGCAGTTCAAAGAGGTCTATGACAGGAACACCAAGGTGTGTGTGTGTTCATACTGTATGTGTTCACATAACCTTTGTACATTCAGTGTTACAGAGATTAGTAGCCTTGCTAACACTTGGGCTCTAAGCAGAACAATAGATCGATAAGTACATTATTTACTGTCCTTTACCAAGGAGATGTGTTGCCAGCTATCTCAACAGCTATGGGATGGATTGTCATGAAGTTTACTGCATACTGATCCCCTGACTTTTCATCTGCTATCTTGAGATCAACATTTTAACTTGCCAAATACTTCAGTTTATGAGCAAATACTTGCATACTGATGCCATTATCATCTGCCTTAGCTGGAGTTTGTGTTTGTCACTACCTAGTCTCGCTTTTCCAGATCTTCCTCCAAAGCGTGCTGGAGGAGGGTCTGGCTCTCTGGGGATGGGAGGAAAACATGCTCTGGTTTATTGGCACTTCTTTGAACCAATCAGAAGCGTATTGGGGAAAAGCCGCGGTGCTGCTGCTAAATAGCTCCTTTTGGTGGAACATGTGTATGTTTTGTGGTGTTTGAACAACAATGCTGTGATGATGTGTTGATACGGTCTCCGCTGGACACTGTTTCTTGATTATAAAGGTTTATTACATCAAATATTTCAGCGTCGATTTACAAGCTCTGCAGAAGCTCGAAGATTGACCCAACCCAAATGAACACCCTGTCTCTCATTTTATCAAACATAGTTTGTATAAGATATGTTAGGTAATATTTTAGGTAACATAGAACGTTGAAAGTTGAAAACTGCACTCTACATAGAATACATCCTTCAAAATATCACTCCACTAAGATGTAAATCATTAATCCTTTGCATTGGTACATATGACAGTGCTTAATTTGAACCCTTATGACAGAACCTGATTCAAATTTATAAGTCATTAGATACTACATGTTTCGACATGACCAATTAGGTCTCGAAAAACAAAAAGAAGGAACCGTACGTGGTCAAATTACAAAAAGCTAACAATTTTTGCAACACATGCTTTTTGCAGTATAATATTTAGCAATATAGCAACTTTACAGAGTGTGAGTGCGAAAAACCTGTCCGGCAGCCTTCTTTCCAAAATGCCCATCAAAACGATCCAGACTAGATCTAGAAACTCTCACAACCCCTCTGCCTTGGGCGGCCACACAGGGGAAATCTTTATCAGTCTATTCAGAGATATGGTTTAAGCCAATGCATGTGAAAACCTCAGGAAATAAAATGAAAACAATGTCCAAATTCAGGCTGGTCGACCCATCAAACCCTCCAACGGACCTTTCCATTTACCTATCCCTAAGCAGCAAAAAGAGAAAAAAACTGAGGTCCCCATATGTTTACCCCATAACAAAAAATATCATTCTTCAAGGAATTAATACAAAAAGAATATGATACTATATATATATATATATATATATATATATATATATATATATATATATATATATATATACACTACCGTTCAAAAGTTTGGGGTCACATTGAAATGTCCTTATTTTTTAAGGAAAAGCACTGTACTTTTTAATGAGGATAACTTTAAACTAGTCTTAACTTTGAAGAAATACACTCTATACCTTGCTAATGTGGTAAATGACTATTCTAGCTGCAAATGTCTGGTTTTTGGTGCAATATGTACATAGGTGTATAGAGGCCCATTTCCAGCAACTATCACTCCAGTGTTCTAATGGTACAATGTGTTTGCTCATTGGCTCAGAAGGCTAATTGATGATTAGAAAACCCTTGTGCAATCATGTTCACACATCTGAAAACAGTTTAGGTCGTTACAGAAGCTACAAAACTGACCTTCCTTTGAGCAGATTGAGTTTCTGGAGCATCACATTTATGGGGTCAATTAAACGCTCAAAATGGCCAGAAAAAGAGAACTTTCATCTGAAACTCGACAGTCTATTCTTGTCCTTAGAAATGAAGGCTATTCCATGCGAGACATTGCTAAGAAATTGAAGATTTCCTACAACGGTGTGTACTACTCCCTTCAGAGGACAGCACAAACAGGCTCTAACCAGAGTAGAAAAAGAAGTGGGAGGCCGCGTTGCACAACTGAGCAAGAAGATAAGTACATTAGAGTCTCTAGTTTGAGAAACAGACGCCTCACAGGTCCCCAACTGGCATCTTCATTAAATAGTACCCGCAAAACACCAGCGTCAACATGTACAGTGAAGAGGCGGCTGCAGGATTCTGGGCTTCAGGGCAGAGTGGCAAAGAAAAAACCATATCTGAGACTGGCCAATAAAAGAAAAAGATTAAGATGGGCAAAAGAACACAGACATTGGACAGAGGAAGACTGGAAAAAAGTGTTGTGGACGGATGAATCCAAGTTTGAGGTGTTTGGATCACAAAGAAGAACGTTTGTGAGACGCAGAACAAATGAAAAGATGCTGGAAGAATGCCTGACGCCATCTGTTAAGCATGGTGGAGGTAATATGATGGTCTGGGGTTGCTTTGGTGCTGGTAAGGTGGGAGATTTGTACAGGGTAAAAGGGATTCTGAATAAGGAAGGCTATCACTCCATTTTGCAACACCATGCTATACCCAGTGGACAGCGCTTGATTGGAGCCAATTTCATCCTACAACAGGACAATGACCCTAAACACACCTCCAAATTGTGCAAGAACTATTTAGAGCAGAAGCAGGCAGCTGGTATTCTATCGGTAATGGAGTGGCCAGCGCAGTCACCAGATCTGAACCCCATTGAGCTGTTGTGGGAGCAGCTTGACCGTATGGTACCAAGAAGTGCCCATCCAACCAATCCAACTTGTGGGAGCTGCTTCTGGAAGCGTGGGGTGCAATTTCTCCAGATTACCTCAACAAATTAACAGCTAGAATGCCAAAGGTCTGCAATGCTGTAATTGCTGCAAATGGAGGATTCTTTGACGAAAGCAAAGTTTGATGTAAAAAAAATCTAATTTCAAATACAAATCATTATTTCTAACCTTGTCAATGTCTTGACTCTATTTTCTATTCATTTCACAACGTATGGTGGTGAATAAGTGTGACTTTTCAGGAAAACACTAAATTGTTTGGGTGACCCCAAACTTTTGAACGGTAGTGTATATATATATATATATATATATATATATATATATATATATATATATATATATATATATATATATATATATATATATATACATATATATATACCTCAGCATTGTCAACTTTCAGTGTAGTGTTGATGTAATCTGGACATTTCCACACCGTCTTTGGTCAGAGTCCATTCATATTGTCCATATTTGAGTGTATGAATCCCACTCTGCACATTCCCATGTATGCTCTGGAAGAAAAGAAAACACCAACCAGTAACTGTTGCAAAAATAATACATGAAAATTAAAACATCAATATCAAGAAATATTATGTAAAGAGTAATATCAAGAAGGATATATGATATAGGATATACGTCCCAATGAAGTATCTAGGCAGAACTGGATCATAAGAGTTAAATATACTTTAACATTTCCTGACACACCAATTGAATTAACATAGTTACCACTAATTACCACTGCTAGAAGCTGTAACAGGAAATTCAATGCAAATGTTACAGAATTTATAATACCCTTGACTAAATGTAATTTTACCATACCAAATTATTTAATATTCGCGGCATGTCTTTACCCTTCATACATGTGTTTACATGGACGTAACATTATTTTTAAAGTAAAACTAAGTCATTCTAAAATATTAGTTTTTCCCAATATTATATTTGTATTTTCAAAATGTGAGTCTGTAGGAGCAAACCTCCCTTGACGTGTGTCAGATGTACCAGATTAGGACTCCCCCCTCCTCCTTCTCAGTCCGTCTGCTGGCCATTGGTCCGCACCTCCAGATAGGTAGATAGATCCGGTCCGGCACAGCACATCTCCAGATGTTGAAGCCACCCCCAGATGTTCAGCCCTGGTCCACTATCCATTTCGCTCTAGGTCAAAAACCGTAACCAGACCACAAACCTCCATCGTCTCTAGCTGTGCTGTGGTCTGAGCTGCTGTGATGGTAGCTGGTGGTTGTTGTTATCAGTCTTCTGGAACAGTTTGTCACTCGTCCTGCAGCTGGAGGGGTAGTGAGATGGACCGACTCTGACACAACGAGGCATTGTGTGGCACAAAACAGAACTCCAAAAAGCATTATCTGTTCTTTTATCAATACTCATTTATTGAATATCACTATCATTGTTATAAAACAGCATTTCTTTCCCTCTTGCTGGTTTAACGCCATAAAATCCATACAAAAATTCTAAAAAGAAACACTGGTTTTAGAAATTGTTCTATTTAGGCCTCAGGTTACCTTGAGGGTTATGTTTTTGCACAAATCAAAACAACATTTTTAGAGTAGTTTTAAAATCCATAATGCTACTATATCCCTCCTGTTGAGTCAAAGACAAAGCTCATGAGTCAATAACGCAGCATACATATTCATAATTGTTTAACGGTTTTACACTCTGTCTTGTCACACAGCAAACACCCAAAAAATCACCCAAATAAAATGTTTTCAAAATCAACTTTACCATTTAAACAATTTGTCATATAGCACTCAAAATGGAAACAAAGTCTATAGTACAGCTTTACTGTAAAACTCACTGGAGTACAACATTAAATGTTCATAGAATGGAATCTCATATCATAATTTCCTGACAGGACATATCAGGAAACACAAACAAACAAAACTCAGATTGAACAGATAGACTAGCTAGCTGTCTAAAAGGTTAACCATAGTCCTTATAAATCCCCCGGAGTTGAAAATGCCAACACAAAGGATGTCCAAGGCAACGGATATCCGGCCTAAATGAGTAAAATCCGGTGGACTTTCCCTCGGAGATGGAGCAATCCCGGAAATGGAGCATAAAGGATATAGACTAGTCCCTACCCAATCTGTTTTAAACCTATCCTAACCATTCTAAGTCAAAGCCTAAACTCAACCATCTTCGCAGCCACAGTGTTTACTGCTGATTAGCAAAGCTAGCATGCTAACTGGCTAAATAAGATTCAAGATTTCTTTATTGTCATGGCTTAAAAAAGAATACAGCACAGAAACAATTAAAAAAACACAGTTGAGTTATTATTTATATAAATTAAAATAAATAAATGCTTAAATGCTTGTATGGTTTTGCAGAGCATGTAGAGTGATACATATAAATACATAGCATCTAAAAAAACAACAACTTGTAAATATTACCTGCTAAAGATAGCACGTTAGCTTTGTCACTGTGAGTAGAGTATAGCATGCTGATGCTAACATTAAGCACCTCTGTGCCTAGGTACAGCATCATAGAGCCGCTGTTGGCTGTTGAAAAGATATGTTTTTATATTTGTGCATACAAAATCATTTTCTGAATAATCAGATTTTATAAACTGTTTCATCCAACATCTTGCCACCATGTCATAGCTGCAGCTTCAACACTGAAATCTCAAACTAAACCAAAAGTTTAGTTTGTGTGTGTGTGTGTGTGTGTGCGCGCGTGTGTGTGCGCATTTGTGTAAGAGAGACAGAGAGAGAGAGAGAGAGAGAGAGAGAGAGAGAGAGACAGAGAGAGAGACAGAGGGAGAGAGAATGAATGAATCTGAGACTGCAGGACTGTAGGTTTGCATACTATCACTTATTTTATATCACAACTTCCTCATCCAATGGATTTCCCACTTCTGTGACACAGATACCTTGTACATTAACAAACCAAAGGGAATGATGAGTGTGTAATCAAACAAACGGCACCGACCAACCAGCTAATAAAAAACCAATATTGGCTCGATGACCTTATCAGCAGTCAAACTGTGGTATGTGTACTCTGAGCTTGTGAGCACATCCTGCATATCTGTGCATGCACGTGTGTGCGCACGGGCGTTCATTTAACTGCATATGTTTCTAGCACATCATCCCACTCTCTCTCTCCCCCTGCTCTCTCTCTCTCTGTCAGATCTACACTTACGAGATGAGCATCATCAAAGTAGTGGATGGAGACGCAGGTGGCTACCGCTGCGAGGTCACCTCCAAAGACAAGTGTGACAGCTGCACATTCGAAGTCTCCGTGGAGGGTAGGTCCGGAGACAGACAATCTCATTATTGTCATCTTCCAATCTGCGTATCCACCATTACTATATAACCGGCTTTGTCAGCCAATAACTCAGTGAGTGCGATACACATTAGGTCCTATCATTTAGTGGCCTAGCGAGGTCATCAGTCCATTATTCCTTTTCTGCTCAAAGCCCGCTGTGTAATGAATTAACCTAGCTGGGCTCTCACCAGTCTTTCTCCTACTGTCTGCTTTCAGCTGTACAAGAGGAGCAGCAGGACAACATCTTGGAGTCGTTTAAGCGATCGTGAGTGTCAGTGTCGGCGAGGGTCTGCTCAACATGTCACCCGTCACACTGTCTCCCATATGCTCCTCTGTAGATCGCTGCCTCTGGGCATCTGTCAGTCTCTGAGTGTCTCTGCCTGTGTGTCTGTTTTTCCCTCAGTTGTAGCCAACTTTGTACAAGTTAGTTTGTCTGCCTTCTCTCTCTTTCTGTCACGTCTCAATGCGTCTGCTGCCTGTTGCTCGCTTCACCTGGAGTCCCTCATAGGTTAGCGTTTTATGTACTTCCTCACATGCCTCTGTGGCAGTCTCTAAAATACTTATATGTATGTATTTCTTTCCCTCACTGTCTATTTCTGTCTCTGCATCTGCATGTGTGAAGGGAGTTTTTCCTTTTTATTTCAGCTGTTCTCAGCCTGTATACTGTATACGTCTTGTGTGATCGTAAATCAGCCGACACTTTCGCACTCCATGTTTCTAATCTGTGTTTAAAAATATAATTTCCCTCCCTCGTTAGAGCGCGAGCAGAAAGGCGCAGACAAGATGAGAAACACAGCAGGCTAAAAGACAGAATCATATTGTGGTTTAGACAGAATGTCAGTGTGCTTATTTGCAGAATGCTGATATGAAGGAGAGCGAGGGCAAGGGGAGAGGTTGGTGTGATGAATGGAAAGTGAAAAGTTAGTTAAAAACTCAAAATAGGTGGCTGAAGAGATAATGAATGAGACACCTTGTTGTGTGGAGGTCATGCAGCTAAATCTCCAAAAGGTAAAGCATGGAGAGTACTGTCTCCTTTAAGATCATCTGTGTATTTCTCTCACAGATATTCACTTCTGTTCACTGCTTATGTCTGTGAAGTTTTTTCTGTCTTATGTGTTTTGTGTCTGAAATAGCCCAAACTTTCAATCATACATATTTCATACGGGCATTTCAGGCTATTTCCACTTCTTCATGTTGTCGCTTGGCTGACTGGTTGGTCAGCTGAAAAGGCGACAAAGGGATACTGTACGCTGGCACAGCCATCCGTGAGAGTTTCTCACATTGTGTGAGGAACAGCTTTTCTTGCTATCATATTCAATTCAATTTTATTTATAGTATCAATTCATGACAAGAGTTATCTCAAGACACTTTACAGATAGAGCAGGTCTAGAACACACTCTATAATTTACAAGGACCCAACTGTCCTAGTAGTTCCCTCCAGAGCAAGCAACAGTGCGACAGTGGCGGGGAAAAACTTCCTTTTAGGAAGAAACCTCGGACAGACCCAGGCTCTTGGTAGGCGGTGTCTGACGACCGGTTGGGGTTAGAATGAAGAGTGGCAATAACAGTCACAAAAAATAGTAGTTTGTAGTAGTTCTTTGTAGTAGTTCATGGCATAGCAGGGCACTGTGCAGCATTACAAGGCACAGCAGGACGTATTATGCATAGTATGTTTATTCTGATGGGGCGAAGTGTATAAGCATGTCTGGACTCATTCAAATAAATAAGGTGGCTTTAGTCTGAAACAGTCAAAGCATTTCAGCCTCATAATGATATTTTCTCACTTTAGCCAATTACTTTGTTACGTACACTTTAAGGTTCAATAACATAGAAATTTTTGTCCATCACTCTACATCAGCATCAATTTGTGTGTGTCACTATTTACATTTCAGTATTTGAGCATCACGTTCCTGCTGCAGCAGCTTTATGAAGTGTTTTGCATTGTGAGTAAAGAGCATTTTGTGTTTTGCTCTCAGTGCACATTAAAGAGAGCTCATCCCCTGAGTCCCATTTTCATGTGAACTCTAGTCCAACTGACTTCACCACAACAGATTTGGAAAATCAGTTTTTCCACGTCGGTGAACTTTAGATGATGAAAAGATGCGTCAAAACTTACTGCAAGAGCTTCCTGGAGCGCCCTTTCTCCATCATTTGATGGTGCTATCTCTCAAAAATGCTCAAGTAGGTTGAAATGTATGAATTGTTTCAATTGCAGTACACTGCTAACATAGTTTTCATGCTCACCCGATCATTTGGTGAACATGTGCCGCCTTGCGAATGAAGGCATTATCACCCTGGGAGAACACACTGGCTCAAAGCATGGCAAGGACAACTTGGATGGATGTTATCCTTGGATGAACCGTTCATCCATAGGATGAACACGATTGCTCGGAATGGCTTTGAATTTATTGGCATTTACCTTTGTCTCTGAGGGGTTCAATGAGCCTCAACAATGCCAGGAAAACTGTTCCAAGTGGAAAACAACAAGCACTCGAGCCTGTAGACATTTATTGGCGTGTGTCACACACAGTTTTGTCACCTTGTTGAGCACAAGAAGGTGACTGATGACTCGAGACCACGTGATTGCTTCTCATCACTTCGAAATGTGCATGTGAGGGGAGTAATAAAGAGTTTATGCAGTAGAACACAGCCGTAGTTTCCCCCTCTGTGAAGTTCTCAACGTAGAATTCTGCATGAAAATGCCTTGAGTGTGTTCGTCCATTCACTGATGTCTCAGACTTCCATGTACGTCCATTCACTGATGTCTCAGACTTCCGTTTACGTCCATTCACTGATGTCTCAGACTTCCATGTACTGTACGTCCATTCACTGATGTCTCAGACTTCCATGTACGTCATTCACTGATGTCTCAGACTTCCATGTACGTCATTCACTGATGTCTCAGACTTCCATGTACTGTACGTCCATTTACTGATGTCTCAGACTTCCATGTACTGTACGTCCATTCACTGATGTCTCAGACTTCCATGTACGTCCATTCACTGATGTCTCAGACTTCCATGTTCGTCCATTCACTGATGTCTCAGACTTCCATGTACGTCCATTCACTGATGTCTCAGACTTCCATGTTCGTCCATTCACTGATGTCTCAGATTTCCATGTACGTCCATTCACTGATGTCTCAGACTTCCATGTAGTCCATTCACTGATGTCTCAGACTTCCGTTTACGTCCATTCACTGATGTCTCAGACTTCCATGTACGTCCATTCACTGATGTCTCAGACTTCCATGTACGTCCATTCACTGATGTCTCAAACTTGTGCTTCCCATGATTTACAGTATGCAATGTTTGTGTTTGACCCGTATGTATTTTTCTCATTGCTAATTTCTGTCATGACTGCTGCTTATATGTGTGTCTGTTGTGATTTCTGTCTGTCACTTGAATTTAGGGCATGATGGTAGCTTGTAGTCCTCATCAAACGTGCTGCTCTATGTTGTCATTCATCCTGTTATTGCATCTATCTGAACACAGGATGAAAAAAGGGTAAGCTTTAACTACAGCCACTAATTCATTAGAACTCTGCTGTTGTATTTGCTTGTGTTGTCTTTATTGGGTTTATAATTGTCTTTTAATTTCTGTGTGTATTTATAGGTCTGTGTAATGTGGAATAAAAAGGGGGATGTATTATCATAAATGTATATCTCCTAATGCTCTTTTGTCACTAACCGATTCACTGGTGTTGTAAATAGCTCAGGTTTATAAACATACTGTACCAAGATAACCCCCCCCCCACACACACACACACACACACACACACACACACACACACACACACACACACACACACACACACACACACACACACACACACACACACACACACACACACACACACACCTTGAATCTCTTTTCTTTTATTTCCAGTGGAGATGCAGGTGAGGATGCTGGTGATCTAGACTTCAGTGCCCTGCTTAAGAAAAGGTAATGGCATCTACAAAGTACAACAGTGCATACAGTGTAACTTACATTTGGGTCTCTTAAATTTGATTCTCTTCCAAAAAGGGAGAAGAAACACAAGGAGGTTGCTGTAGAAGAAGTAGATGTGTGGGAAATCTTGAAGGCGGCTAAGCCATGTGACTATGAGAAGATTGCATTTGAGTATGGCATCACAGACCTGAGGGGCATGCTGAAGAGGCTGAAGAATATGAGGAAGAAGGTGGAGCCCAAGAAGGGTGATGGTGAGGAGCGGGGGGGAAGTGTTACAAGGCAGAAGAAGTCTAGTGCAGTAGGGGTGAGGCGGCCAGCAGGAAACAAGAGCTCTTAAATGCAAGAGGCCGTAAATACCAGCAATGTTTAAAGGCATTGGGTTGGGGTTATATTGCAGGACAACAGGTGGAATGTGTGTTAGCATAAACTTGCTGCTGGTTTGCACTAATGGATTATCTGGCTGTTAAAGCAATGGTTGAACTACTGTATACTAACTGTATACTTTCTTGTCAGCTTTCCTGAGGAAGCTGGATCCAGCTTACTCAGTGGACAAGGGCAAGAAGATTCAGATGTCAGTGGAACTAGCTGATCCCAACGCTCCAATCAAGTGGCTAAAAAACGGACAGGAAATCAAACCATCAGCCAAGTGAGCCAATTGTGAAAAAAGTGCATTGCACTAAACCCTGATCATGTTAAAAAAATATGATACAGCAGTACACTTCATTTTGAGGTCTGACTACAAAGTGAGGAACTTTGTGGTAAAAAGTTGTGAACTGTAATATTTTTTGAGGGCCCTTGAGTGCTAGCTATACTTTAAACTATGAACTCAAAATCATGGGCATGTGTCTATGACGTTCCTTGTAGGGTTTCACGATCATTGCTGATGTTTTGATGGAGGTTTACCACTCACTGCCATCTTGGTAGTGGCTTTAGCCAGAAAAAAAACAATAATGTCCTAAGAATAGACGCCTCCTTAACTGAGGGTGATGGGCTGAGACTCCCATCAATCAGGTGCAACACGTAAAATATGGACGTTTGGACTGTGGCTGTTCACGTCTGATGTGACAAAAAAGGCGGAGTTCGTGTCCCGCGTGTGACCTTAACCGTCCCTTTATTGCCGCGTGTCAGGGAAGTCGCTTTCTTCTTTAACCGGCCCGTCATTCCAGTGTGTCACAGAACCGTTAGCCCACCCACGAGCTTTTCCTTAACCCAACAGCGTCAAAAAAGACGCCAATAGTCCCAACCAAGCGCGTGTTATATGATGCTAGACGTCTCCTTTAGCGTCAATAACAACCACAAAGGCACCTGACTAAGCGTCTGTATTTTACGAGATGGGAGTGAGAATGTGTTGTCAGCTAACATGGTGTTTTGGCCTCTTGGGGGCATCGCAACAGCTTGTGTTTCAAATATTTGTATTGAGCTAAAGAAAACTATACACAGTATATTGTTGTCAATTTCCATTTATAGGAAAGAATTATAAAAAAATGATATTTCATATTATATGATCACACATATAAAGTAAATTAAAAAGAGAAAGGAAAACATTTCAAAATAAAATTAATAACATCGAAAAGTTCAAGTTGTTATGGCTTACGCGTATCGCCAATTTACACATCCAGACCACCTGAAGCAATATTAGCAATTATTAGGAGTTGTGTGTCTGGTCACCATGTCCAATATTTACTCTCCTTTTAGATCTGTTTTGGAAAGATAGGAAATATCTGGCTTTTGCTGCAATGCTTCATTGTGTTAACCAGCTAGTAGCTAACTTTGTCTGTGTGCCACTTGGTGCTGGGCAACAACATTTGTTTGTTTTTTTTTTTCCCAGTGCCATAACCAGCTGCCTGCCATTGCTGGAAATGAGGTTTATGAAAGTGGTGAGATTAGAACAAAACAGTAAAGTTGTGGAACAAAACAAAACTACAACCCTTGAACTCGAAGACTCGTGATTGAAACCTGCAGAGTTGGTTGATAATTATCTGAGGGTTCCTAGCTACAGTACAAGTGACCGTTTTGCTATTTCTTCCATTGTTAATACAGAATATTATCACAATAACACACTTCAGAGGTAGTAACATTTGTTATTTGTTAAGCACTTTAGAGAGGTTAAAAGTTGTTTCAGTCACATCGTTTCAGGTGGAGTTGGATAGTAATCATTCCTATACAGTCAATACAGGTGCTTCATGTAAAACTGTATTTCCTGTTCACTGGAGTGATGGATAGGTAATGTTACCTAGCAGATGTCCAAAGTGACTTGCATTAAGAGTAACTTTTAAATAGTTGGACTAACTAACACAATTAGTAGCTTTTTAATTAGCTAGACATGGTGATTATTAGTCCACCTGGCACTGCATACGGACTGAAAGCCCACTGAGATCGGTCGCAACGATGCTCTATATAGAGAAATAAAAAAGAAATCTTTTGAAGCGCTGACTTTCTGACTAACAGACTAACAGTAAATATAAATGTTAGTTTTGAGCCTCTTTAGCCTGCTGAGCTCTCCTCTGTGCCTCTCGCTCCCCTCTTTGCTCTTTCCCCTCCTTCAAAGGCTTCTTTTGGTGTTTTATTGAAGAGGGTACAGCTGTTGCGAGTGGTGTTTTTTCAATGGCTTCACCATCTGCCATTATGAGTAGCTTAATGCTGTTTATTGAAAGTAAGGCAGTCCTATCCTGTTTTGATGAAGACAGTTACTATGGGAAAGGGGACTTTTTCCAGGCTCTGCACTGTGACCATTGAGAGCTAAACCACTTGAATGTTTTGGGTTACAGAGTTAGAGCCGGTGGGATTAAGGCTTTTCAAGTCAATCTAGTTCTTCTTTGTTTCATTTCAAAGATGGTTAAGATATACAGCTACAACTAAACCAAAGCTGCACACATTTAGTGTGATTCAATATGAATTTGGTATGTCATTTGTTGTATATTTAATTTATCTAAAAAGTAAAGATTGTTATGTGCCCAGTTCTGCTCTTTTACCACTCAATGTTCTAATTAGGATTGAAAGATGAAAATGGAAGATATTTTAGGAGTGCAATGCTATATTGTTTGGATACCGATTGAATGAATTAAATCTTTATTTCCGAATGATTTAAAGAAAAAGAAAAAATATACATATAAAATGTATAAAAGAATAACAAAAAAAAGAAAATATAAAACAAGACACTCATAAAACAGCACAACACAACACAACACTCGACCCACTTGAAAAGGGACAGGTAGAAGGCCTCGGCTTATCAGGTCCTACCCTACTGTATTATGGAGCACTGCAGTGTTCAAAATCTATGTTGTTACTAATTATTGACATATCCCACACTTTGACAAAAATCCCTCTAGCTCTAGCTATACATACATTTTTCATAAAAAACAACTTTATGTATACACACTGGCATTTAAAGGATTACAATTCTGAAAATAAATAAATATTTGGCAGTTATTATTAAGACTGACGTTAAAAAATATGAACTCAGTGGAAGTGGCATGTAATATATAATCAGGGCTTGACTCAGCAGACACTGTGGCTGGTGGTTTTCCAAAAGCTACTAGCCCCTCAGCATCTTCACTAGCTGCTATTTTGAGCAAAAGTACGTTTTATTTGAATGAAGTTCACTATAGTTTGCTACAATTAACTTGAAGAACCAGATTTACAGCCGTTTTCAATTTAAATGAGCACTGTAAATACCTAAATCAAGACTACATCAAATGTAACACTGCAGTCATCAAATATTTAGCTCTGCTAATGTGTGTAAAGATCCTTTTTGAATGAAAACATGCAACCGAATAAGACACATACATAAAAGAGTAGCTTCTTATCCATGGGCTAGGTGGTGCAGAGGTGTAGGAGATTAGTTGAGAATAGTTGCTGTTACACACAGAGTCACAGATGTGTTCCTGTGTATGGCGGTGGCACAGTGGCACCGTACTCCAGCCACCAGTGTTACAATATAAAGGCATGCTACCCGCCAAAGTGGCTAGGGAGAGTGACCGTGTTACCCTCCACTGCCAAAATCTACCCGCATTTGGCAGGTTGGCAGGTGCTAATGTCAAGCACTGTTAAGGCTGGGGGATTAATATCACAATATTTTTGACCAAATATCGATGTCAATATTGCGGCGATATTCTAGGTTTGACAATTGGTGCTATAACAAAATATCTTCACACTTTAGATTTTAGATAAATACTCATTAGTAATGTGGACATAATGTCTAAGTGGGGAAAAGGCTAAAAATAGAACAGCTAGAGCAGACTGGCAAATTAAAAAAGTACATCACTTTACTGTAATTGTTATTTTAAGCCTTTAAAACCAGGAAAAGAAAACACTTATGTCATATCACGCTATTACAATATCCAGAATCTAAGATAAGATATCTAGTGTAATTTCACGATATCAATATAATATCTATATATTACCCAGCCCTAAGCCCTGTATATCATCATTTTATGACGCAGACATTTTTGTCCTCCATGGACATCGGATCAGTGATGCACAAGGATTAATATAGAGCTGGGCAATATATGGATATTATATCAATATCGTGATATGAGACTAGATATTGTCTTAGATTCTGGATATCATTTATTGTAATATGCCATCAGTGTTGTCTTTTCCTGGTTTTAAAGGCTGCATTACAGTAAAGTGATGCCAATTTTTAACTTACCAGACTGTAAGTGTTCTATTATTTGCCTTTACCTACTGAGTCATTATATCTACATTACTGATGATTTTTTGTCAAACACCTCATTGTCTAAATATTTTGTGAAAGCAGCAATAGTCAACAGTATAATATCGTTGAGGTATCAATATCGAGGTATTTGGTCAAAAATATCGTGATATTTGATTTTCTCCACATCGCCCGGCCCTAGATTAATACACTATTTTATATCATAAACACTTAGTTTTACTGCTTCACATGCCTCATCTGTTGCTATTCAAATTAAACGTACTGTGAATGGCAGTCGCAACCTTGAGTTGTCCAATGATGTGAACACGTAACCATGGGAATATTTCCCATCACTACCTTCCATTGCGTGTGATGATCAGACTGTGGCATTACTAGTCCTTTGATGTCTGTCACCATATTTGTACAACAACTCTGGTGTGTGTGTGTGTGTGTGTGTGTGTGTGGGTGTGTGCGTGTGTGTGTGTGTGTGTGTGTGTGTGTGTGTGGGGGACAATAGTTGTGCTATGAAGGTCTGTAGAAGAATGTGTAGACTCTTTGTTTTGGTCTATAACTGTGAGTCACTCTTGTTCTCTTCAGGCCTCTGATTTGCTGATATTCATTATTCTCTCTCTCTCTCTCTCTTTCTATATCTCTCTCCCCTTATTTGTTCTTTATCGCCTTTGTATGATCTTCCCCCATCATCCCCGTGCGTCCAGGTATGTGTTTGAGAGCGTGGGTAACAAGCGGACACTCACCATCAACAAGTGCAACCTGTCTGATGACGCAGCGTACGAGTGCGTGGTCGAGGAGGAGAAGTGCTTCACGGAGGTTTTTGTCAAAGGTACATGAGTCACTGTCTTTGGAGGAATCCTTTCAGCAGCAGAGCTTTTTCTGCTTGGTTTAGCAAATGCTGTCATTTGAGCGTTGAGAGGCCTGACAGCTCTGTACCCTTCTCGTGTCTGTGTTTGTCATCTGTAATCTGTTTATTTCCATGCTTTTATAGCTTATAGCTCTCTGTTGTCTGCTCACTCATTTTTAATGGGTATGTGGCGACTGAAAGTTTTGTTTATTGTCATGGATCAATGTGTAAATGTGTCATATTTATCAGAGGTTGACAGATATGTGTATGTATCATTTGTGGTAGCATTTAGTATATCCTAATTTTATATTTTATAACCTCCCAAAATAATAAAGTACTAAAAGTATTAATTGTTTCTTATACTGTTAGTAATAATACTAATAATCAAAAGTACTACTATCGCTTCTCTTGTTTTAATAGACAAACATTATATAGTATATTATATTATATATTATATTATGGATACAGTTTTTTCAGTCTAACTCTGGTGCTTCAATATGACCTCATGGAAAGGCATAGAAATAGCACACCGCTTTTAAGTTTAAATTTTGAAGGAACACGCCACCGTTTGTTGAAATACGTCTTTTCACGGTCTCCTCTAGCTGTAGATAGGTGGGCCAAGGCATTTTTTGTCTCCATGCATGCATTTTTTTAGACCGGTGCCACACCGCCAGCGCCGCCAGCGCCGCCGCTAGTTAGCTTAGCGTAGTGAATGCAAGCTTATGTTGCCGGTTAGCATGTTGTGAGTAAAAGTGAGCCAACAAAAAAACTACAACAACCTAATTACTTCTTGTGGCATGCATATTCACGAGTTCAATGAGTACAATTAGCAATGCAGATATTGACTAGACAATTTCCTAGGCAGATATTGACTTGGGACTGTAGAGGGGTGGAAGCACAGCCGAAGCATGGCTACATGGGCGCAGAGATAGCACCGTGCCACCGTGCTGCTAATGCTATGAGGACTATGGTTGCTGCCCAGATCTCTGCAGGGTAAATCCAGACAGCTAGCTAGAATTTTCTGTCCAATCTGAGTTTTCTTTTGCACAACTAAAATAACTTTAAAATGTAAACGTTCGACTAAAACAAGATTCTTCACTTGACCATTTTGCAGCAGCTCCATGCGGAGCTTAGCATCGCCCAAGACGATTGTTATTGGTATAACAAAATGCCAACAATAAACCTGAGTTTTTCTCCCATCCCGGAATGCTGTGTGGGACTTGCTATACCCTCCTTCGCAGCTCTGTGGAGGAAGGTCTGGCGATGCAAGCCTATTTTCTTATAGACTTCTATATAATCTGACTTCTTTTTGGAGCCAGTGGAGATGCCCCCTGCTGGAAATTAGATAAAATGCACGTTTAAGGCACTTCTGCATTGACTGTACTTATCAGACCCGGAGGCTCTGTCCACTTCTCGGATAACAGTCTATGGGTTTTACGCAGAAAAACCACAAATTACACTGTAGACATCAAGCTCATCTCATCAACAATTGTGAGGGCCGCAGTCACACAGCACATGTCTCTGTGGTGCTGTGACTGTGGGCTCTTCAGCTGAGGTTGAAGAGAATTGAGATGTCCAGAGAGGGACTGGATGCTGACGATGACAAATAGCTGAGCCTAGCAGAGCATCGAGCATAACACCATGTGGTTACACAACGTGACTCCCACCACCTCAGGAGACTTGAGGTATCTTCCACCTCTACAAGCAGGTAGGGTTTGGTGGCATTGATTAAGTAGTCTGGGAGTATATTATGCTAAAAAAAGGGCATGCACATGCTCTTAAGTGTGTTTGAGAACATTAATATACATGCCACCCACCACCAATTCACAGAGGAAGGAAGACTACAAAAACATCGGAATCACAGCTTTTTTTACTCAAACCAGTTTTGTCACGAAATGTATTATTACTATTAAAATATTCAAATTAATAATCTGATTAATGAAGTTCTAATTGCTGATTATGTCTAATGAATTCCATTTACATCTGACAAAAGTCTTTTATATCTCATTTTGTTCATTTTTAATTGCAAAATGCTCGGAGTCATCAATTAAATTGGATTATCTACAACCCTAACATACTAATATTGTCCTGATACAATCTCACAGATAGACAATACATTATGTGGAATTATGTCCCATTTGAGTAAGGTGCATTTCCACATTATTGTGCTTGAAATGAAGACTTTGCATGTGCTAGAATTCTAACAATTACCATTCTTGTTGTTTTGTGTCCTGTACAAAAAAAGCCTTACTCACTTTACCCATGCGCTGATACCTTCCAGCTCTGTTCATCCACCAAACTGCTTTCATCCCCCGCTCATGTTCCTTGTCAGTTTTACTCCGGTGATTTAGATACGTACAGTGTACAGAACAGTAAGTGATTCACATAATACAGTGGTACAGTTTGTTAATGACTCAGTATCACTCGGTATGCTGTTTCAAAGCTTGACTCAAAGCTTTGCGTTTGTCTCTAGAGCCTCCAATCACCATCACCAAGCTGCTGGATGATGTTCACACCGTGGTGGGAGAGAAAGTGGAATTTGAGGTGGAAGTGTCCGAGGAGGGAGCCAACGTTAGATGGTGAGCCAGTATATCATGCATTATCATTTAATAATCTAGGTGGTCAGATTATTGTCTGGTTTACAAATCCCCCTCTACATATAAGTAAACATAGTGCATTGAGATAGAGGGGCCCTATTGTAGATTACAGAAACCTCGGACAGACCCAGGCTCTTGGTAGGCGGTGTCTGACGACCGGTTGGGGTTAAAATGAAGAGTGGCAGTAACAGTCACAAAAAATAGTAGTTTGTAGTAGTTCTTTGTAGTAGTTCATGGCATAGCAGGGCACTGTGCTGCATTACAAGGCACTGAAGCATGCATGTGTTTGTCTCCTCAGGATGAAGGATGGAGTTGAGCTGAACAGAGAAACAGCAGGTTCCAAGTACAGGTTTAAAAAGGATGGCAAGAGGCACATTTTGGTTATAAATGAAGCTACTAAGGAGGACATCGGAATGTATTACGTGTTCACTAACGGCGGAGAGTCGAAAGCAGAACTGGAGGTTGAAGGTACAGTGTCCTCTATTAAAGTAATTACACTACAACCCAACCTACACCAGGAGCAACATATTTGTTTATTCATTTGAAAGAGCTATTATTTTGTTACAGGTTGTTACATATTTTATTTTATTACACAAGTTATTGTTATACGATTGAGGCATAATAAAGCATGTTCATTAACCTCTGAGAAGCCTGTCTGAGTTTATGTTTTAAGGCTGGGGCGAGTGTCCTCTTTTTTGGATCTCTGTATAAAGTTAACAAGTATTTCAGACATGGCTACTCAATTAGGAACCTAAAAAAAAATGTACACATCAGACACATGTTGATGTTTTCCCTCCTGACAAGCATGAAAAGCAATAAATTAATCATTACTCAAGTCATAATTAATAGTACTTCATTAGTCCCCTGTATTAGTAGTTCACCACACTGTTCATCATGCTAATTTTCTTTTACACCTCCAAAATTGATGGTTGGATCCCGTCCCTCAGACATTACACTGTGTCAGACGCTGCATACTTACACCCCAGACGAGTTGATTAGAGTGTGAGAAAAAGTGTCTCCTTCCTCCTCAGTGGACACTGCAGTAGCCAGGTGATCCATATGAACATGGTGTTGCAGCCTAGAATGCTAGACTACTCTAAAAAGGTGTTGTGTCCCACATGTGGCGTTATAGCTGGCATCCGCAGTAGTCACAAAAACATACTGTAGCTCAGAGTGAAATGCCTTTTTTTCTTATAAGACAGGTCCTCAAATATATAAATATATTACCTGCTAGCTAACCCTTTTCAATTTGTTATATTATAACATAAATAAAAATGGCAAGAACAAAAAAAATATATATATATATATATATATATATATATATATATATATATATATATATATATATATATATATATATATTCTGTAAATACATTGTTACAAACATTGCCATCTGCCACCGCTGCACTGGTCAGAATAAAAAGAATTGTCTGCGTGAACAAACCTACTACCTGCTACCTACTGGTCTATGTTGGTGTCATTTTCTTCAGATAAGGAGCTGCAGGTTCTGCAGAGCATAGCTGACCTGACAGTGAAGGCTGCTGAACAGGCTATGTTCAAGTGTGAAGTGTCTGATGAAAAAGTAACGGGGAAATGGTTCAAGGACGGCGTCGAAGTCCTGCCCAGTGATCGCATCAGAATAACACACATAGGAAGGTATTATATCTGACTGTTGTGGGTCCAAGTATGAATGTCAAAAAACAATTTTTCTGAAGCATCAGGCACACACACACACACACACACACACACACACACACACACACACACACACACACACACACACACACACACACACACACACACACACACATGCACAGACAGACAGATACACAGACAGACAGCATAGCTATCACAATAAGCACTGTCTGCCACACGGCTTGGCAAACTATTACCAAAGGGGTTTCTTAGTTATTTGACCCAGTTTTCGGATAGGCTGCAATCTGTAAAGCTCTACCCCCTTAACCCAGACACACACATCATACACACCCCTAGGTCCTGGGGTTTCTCTCAGTAATCCCTCCATCAGAGCTGCCTATGGCAGGAGATACGCCAAGGCAACAGCGGTCACACAAGGTGAAAGCCATTTAGTATTTTTCTAACTTTGCAATATTGCCTCACGGAGTATGTTGCTAGGGCAACTGTCTCATGCATAATCGTGGGTCATGAGTATTGTCTCCTTGGTAACGTCTGGTAACACGTCCCCAGGACACACAAGCTGATGATTGATGATGTGAAGCCTTCGGACGCTGGAGATTATACCTTTGTCCCTGATGGCTATGCACTTTCTCTCTCTGCAAAACTCAACTTTCTGGGTAAGAGCAACACGTAAACGCAATTAAGAAACATTTGATGAACTAAGCATATTGGAATAAGACTGATTCATATATTATACCCCTCAGAAATCAAGATTGACTATGTTCCCAGGCAAGGTAAGTGTTGTTTTTGTACAATATGTTTCTGAAATTGTATTCATCTTGCATGTATATGCTAGATCTATGTGAGAGTGCTGATACACTTCATAGGCCCAACATTGATCTAAAGTTGGATATAGGCAGGACACCTATTGCCAATAGACTGAGAGAGTTACTTATTTTTCTTTCTTTTTTTTCTTTTTTACTCTACAACTTTAATGCTCTAACACTGTAAAACATTCACCTTGCTAACCAGAAAGTTTCTTACTTACTACTTATAAGATCCTATAGCATGAACATTTCTTTAACATTAATATGCATTCGCCCAGCCTGCCTATGGTCCCCCGGTGGCTAAAAATGGTAATAGGTGTAAACCGAGCCCTGGGTATCCTGCAGGTATCCTGCTCTGCCTTTGAGAAAATGAAAGCTTGGATGGGCCGATCTGGAATCTTGCTTCTTATGAGGTCATGAGGGGCAAGGTTACCTCCCCTTTCTCTGCTTTGCCCGCACAGAGAATTTGGCCCACCCATGAGAGAGAGACATCATGGCTTTCAAACAAGCAAAGTGGCAGTTGGTCAAGGCCACACCCCCAGCCTCCACCTCTCCTCCTCAAAAGCTACAGACTCAGAATTGGCACATTCTAAGGAAAGCTCAATGTGGGACTGGCTCTAATGGCTATAATTCTGCACCAAGGCTGAATTTTGGAAAGAGACTTCAGATATGGTATTAGGGGACCACTAAGGTCTATTTTAAAGCATCCAAAGAGCACCATGTCATGGGACCTTTAAATAACAATGTTGCAGTATTCAAAGCATAGGCATGTTTGCACTATGTGTCTTTAAAGAGATAGATAAAAGATAGAAGTGCTGGTGCAAGTACCTAAAAAACTGCTCACAGGCACTGGGCTATACACAGTAGATTTACAGTTGAATCTCAGAAGCCCAAAATCTTACTGAAACATTTCAAGTCCCAGCCAATGTGCTTTCATGATATAGCCCTCTGACAAAAACAGTGATTGTACCTTGTTCAGTTAGTTTGTTGACTTTTGTTAGTTGGATTCACCAAAGTCACACATTAACAGAAACAAATGAACTGGCAGGCAGCGGTAGACCAGCGACTCCCTTGCAAGTTCCTTCCCAAAAGTTATTGTTTTTGTCAAAGGAGTTTGGTGGGTTTGAAGAAAGCATAGATGGGTAAAATGGCCTCAGTTCCCTGTCAGAAAGGACATTACTTACATTTCCTGTCTGCGTCATTCAACCTGCTTCATACACACCACTTCAAAAAATTCCAAACTATCCCTTTAACACCACATATTTCAGCTGCTGCTTCTCCCTCCTCAAAATTGAGTGGTCTACTCAGGAAATGCAACACTTGATGAAAAGAGAAAAAGACTAACTATTGAATTGAAGCACCTGAGGGTCACAACACACACAAAAAGTAACATTTTGAAAATATTAGTAGCACTAGTGGGTACATGCCCCATCTTGCTTGTTAACATATTAACACGCTGCACCAAATTTTCATCATTTCATTTCATTTCAGTTTTCTATCCCCATGTATAACATTTCTGATCAAATTTAATATGCTGGTTAATAGCACAGAATGTCATCTTCAAGAAGTTCTTCCCTCAAAACATGTTATGCTGGGGCGACCTCCAGCTCACCCAGTAAGAGTGAGCGCCCCATGCACGCTGAGGCCTTGGCAGTGGCCCCGGTACGAATCCGACCTGCGTCCCCCATCTCTCTCCCACCTTTCCTGTGTATGCAGTATCACTCTGAATTAAAGGGAAAAAAGCCCCAAAAAATTATCTTTAAAAAAACATGTTATGATTCTCACCTGAATGACCTCTCTCTCCCCTCTCTCACAATGAAAGACCCTCCCAAAATCCACCTGGACACCAGCGGCACCGGCAGCAAGAACACCATCACCGTGGTGGCTGGAAACAAACTTCGCCTTGACGTTGAGATCACAGGAGAACCTGTGCCCACTGTGTGCTGGATGAAAGGAGATGAAGTGAGGAAGAATAGAAAGGATTCTCACCATTCACCTCATACACACTCCAACATGCTATACATCAGATACTACCTTTGTGCATGAATCAGAGTATCTAACCGTTAGTCACTCAACAGCACAAAAGAAGAATGAAACATGAACTAGAGTGGGAAGGTTGAATCACCTGTCACCGCGGCAGCTGTGCCTGTGCTGTCGTCATGGGACACCGTTCTCTTCAACAATCCCCTTTGTTCTGTCCGTCTCTCTTGCTTTGTCTCGCCCTGTGGGGTAGGTGGTCTCCGAGGGCGAGGGAAGGGTCCGCGTGGAGACGAGGAAGACCCTGAGCAGCTTTGTAATTGAGGGGGCGGAGAAAGAGGACGAGGGCCGCTACTCCATCACCGTGACTAACCCGGCTGGAGAGGACAAGGTTGAACTCTTCGTCAAGATAGTTGGTCAGTGGCTTTTTTTTTTTTTATCTCTTTTGCCTTTTGCACCTCTCGCCTCATTTTTATTTTAATTGTTGCTCCTTTGTTATGGCTGACTGAGAGCCACAGGGCTTTGCTCTCAAACTGAAATTAGGTAATGATCAGAAAATATATAATGTAAAATTATAATGTAAATTATAATGTAAAATTGGTGAAAAATTGTCACAGTTGGTGCCATCTTTTAAAACCCTATACCATACAGCACTTTTGCAACTTGTAGCCATGTACTAGAATTTGCGTAGCCAAACTGTATGTATGAATATTTCAAGGCAGCCATTGTTCTTTCATTTTTTTCAATTCAAAAATAAACTTCAGTTAGATTATCAATGACCGTTTTCTAAAAGTTAGGTTATTGTGTTGCATTAATGCAGTTAATAGTCAGAATGAGTTTTACACCAATAAAGCAAGACAAGAAGTTTCAGACTCTAATCCAAACAAAAATGAGTAGAAAGCACATTTAACTTAAAATAATACTGCATGCTTTGAAAAACTATGCCTCAGAATGTGGTCAGCAGTATAAAAGTATAATAATTTAACATGTAAATCATTATACCATCTTTTGGCACCACATTCTGGGTCTTCACATCACTGGAGCCGGGGAATGACTGTAACAGTATTCATAGCAGTTCTGGAGCCTATAAGGTAGTTCAGGGCTTGTGCTCTTTTCTATCCATAAAAACAGATGCAATGTTAGGGAGGAGCTGGAGAAGGAGCTGATGGAGGAGTAGCCTGACTGTAACAGCACTGTAGCGGTACCTAGTACGGAAGTCCTGACGGCTCGTTTAAAGGGACAGTTTCTGAATACCGACTGGGTGCATGTCTTTGTGGATTGAGCGCTTTGATACTTTCACAGTATTTACTTCTTGCAATATGGGGCCTCTAACTACAAAGATACTTGGCAGGAAAGAGGAGGTGACCAGTATTATGGAAGACAAATCTAAATCATAAAATTGGGGTCAAAACAAAGCAAAAAAAAGAGGTTTAAATACAATACTTACTGTACTGCCTAAAAAATTATTCATGCCTTTTATTCTTTCTATCTTGGTTTCATCATTCCTCTTTTTCCTTTTCCAACTGTAACTTGCCTCTCCAGATGTGCCCAACCCTCCTGAGAATGTCAAGTGCACATCAGTTGGCGAGGACTTTGGCACTATCACATGGGACCCTCCGGCATCTAACGGTGGAGTTCCCATTAAAGGTACCCCTAAAACACACAGCAACTAATGTTCACACCTGATGTCTCCCTCCCTGGAGTTTAAAATCCACTCAGTTTATCACATTGCAATGTCTAAACTCATTGCTAAAGAACAATAATATTTTAATGACGTATTTTTCCTCCAGGATACCTGATGGAGAGGAAGAAGGTTGGCTCATCTAGATGGACCAAGCTCAACTTTGATGTTTATGAGTCCACCACATATGAGGCTAAGAAGATGATTGAAGGTGTACTTTATGAGATGAGAGTGTTTGCAGTCAATGGCATTGGCATCTCTCAGCCAAGTGCAAACTCAAAGCCCTTCATGCCCATTGGTGCGTTCCATTTATCATTAGTAGAATGGTTAATTAACAGAGGCTTTTCACACAATGCTCATTTTAAGGCAGCTTAACCTACCTCCCATCCCATTTACACTGGGTATTAACGTATTAATTAGCTCCTGTCTCTCTCAGCCCCCACCAGCGAGCCCACTCGCCTCATAGTGGATGATGTGACAGACACTACCTGTGCACTCAAGTGGCGTCCTCCAGACAGAATCGGAGCAGGCGGCATCGACGGTTACATCATTGAGTACTGCATAGAAGGAAGTAAATACATGCAACAATGTTGGCACTTTATACTAAGGCATATAGAGAGTGTTTAAGTTGTACAAGTGAAATTGATGATTAATTGCAATTGATGATTTATAGACCTGTATGACAATTTGGGTTTTCAGGTTGTTTTTTTTTATTTTTTATTTAACCTTTATTTAACCAGGAAAGTCCCGTTGAGGGAGTCCTGGCCAAGAGGCAGGCAAAAACTAATGCATTTGGTTGATGTTCATCCTCCTTCAGCATCTTTTCAAAGGAGGATACAGCAGCCAAATCATTTTTTATAAACCTGGCAACCCAAAAGTCATTTTCTGACATATTTTTTATTGAGCATCAATAATAATACAGAACATCCACAATGGGACAGCAGAATGACATGAAAACAATGCTCATAATTCCAATGTTCTCCCATCCCGCAAACCCATCTATCACTGGGTAACATTACATTAAACATTGGACAAACCAACATAAAAGTAACATTAGATAACTTACAATTAAATTACTATTAAAAAAACAAAACAAATAGGAACAAAACGGGGGTGTTGAGTTATGACAATAAAGTCAGAAAAAACTCACATAACTGACTCCTCAGGAACGATGTCTAAAGACTCTATGAGGGACAGTAAGTGGTTCCAAATTTGGTCAAAACTCTCCAGAGAGCCATTGAGGGAAAACTTTAGCCTTTCCAACTTTAGATTGTTTAAAACTTCCTTGATCCAACGATCTTGAGATGGGGGAAAGCTTGTTTCCAATTTAGAAGAATTAATCACCTTGCCAGTAGGGTGCAGAAGGCCATGGAATGTCGTGCCTCAGCTGAAAGGGTATTGTTAGATGCAATACCAAAAAGGGTCCGATAGGGGTTGGGGATCTGCCACAAAATCAGAGGCTATTTGAAAAATTTGTCAGCTTTGGGCATGACTAAAACATATGCATGAGGTTGGCAGGGCACTGGTGGCATTTGTTACAAGTGTCAACCACACTTGGGTCCAAAAGTAATTTTTACAAACAACTTACAAAGCATTTGCTAAATCCTTCCCCGAACTAGCAACTGCCCAATCATAGCTCAGCAACCGTAACTTGGCACGGCAGATCTGTCAAGGACTTTGCATTTATAGAGTTTGCAGGGTGGTGTCTCTTTTTAGCCTATCCAAAACCCAAAACTACAAAAGAAAAAGTATACAATAGCATCCAAGCATTACTTTCATATTGTTATCATCATCTCTTTGGCAGCACTTATGGCAATAAGCAGTAATTGCAGGTGTGTTTTTGGATCTCACTTCCAAGACACTCAAAGAGTATTGCCTTTTGTTGGTACTTACTGGGAATGTCACCAGTCACCTGGTTCCTAATACTGCAAATGCAAGGGCTTTAATCAGTGGACCATAGGCTCAATCACCGTTAAGTTACCTCATTTGGTGATAGATAGAGACTTAACAGACATTGTTTTAAACAAAAATCTTGAAGATTATTACTTAACATTCGTTTGTGTGGTTACAGGTTAGGTTAAATAAAAGTCCAATATATCTACTGCGTAGTGTTTCTCAGTCTTAGCCTTAGCAGGAGCCATAGTCTTTTAGTATTATATAATGCATGCCATCATTATGTGTTTATTTCAGACCCCCCAAAAATTCTAATTTCAAAGTGAGTCTACTGGAAACAAAAAGTCAGCCATAGATAGTGTTTTTAATCAATTCATGGAGCTAACATTAGCCTAATTAGCTAGCTTGCTTGAGGCTTGTTTAAAAGGACTTTGAATTCTGAGTGCACGATGTGCTGAGAGAATGGAGAGAATGGAAAGCTTGACGGTCGTAGCAACAGTATCTAAGGGGGGTAAGACTTTTTGTAAACAGTACAATTGAACAATATTCACACCTGATTCTTGATTCTCAACATTATCCTTGTTCTTTTTGCTTTACTGATCTGTTCCTTCTCTTCTTCTGCTGTGACTCCTTCCTCAGGTGATCAGTGGGTGCAAGCTAACGAGGAACCAGTGGGAAAGAACCAGTACAGGGTGAAGGGTCTCCCAGTAGGGGAGAAGATGCTGTTCAGAGTGGTGGCTGTTAACATCGCTGGGCGCAGCCCCCCCGCTACTCTCACACAGGCCGTCACTATCAGAG
>JABXJD010000635.1:0-2500 GCA_013375575.1 Percina caprodes
AAGAGTGGCAATAACAGTCACAAAAATAGTAGTTTGTAGTAGTTCTTTGTAGTAGTTCATGGTATAGCAGGACACTGTGGGCATTACATGGCATAGCAGGACATATATAATTGCCAAATTGAATCTTTGCTTTGCGGTAACGGGATCAGACCAACATCTGTGTTTTCACTCTTAAAGATCGGAGTTCTGAGATTTTTCCCCTTTGCACCTAATTGAAAGTTCATCATTAAACACTAACATCTTCTCCCTCTGAATGCAGGTACAAGCCATGTTTGGGATCTGGATTTTCACGCTATCTGCTCTTCCAAACGGTGAGTTCCCATAATGACACGCTCGGTTGCATGTGGACCAAAATCCATAGATTGCTGCAAGATTTCTTTATTAATTCATAATCTGTGCAAATGTCACGGTGCGCATGTTAAATGTTAAAACTGCCCTTTTCAGAGCCTGCTGTACATTGGAGGCTGGAGACCTGGAGAACCACTTTTTAATAATATATACTTTATTAACCCTCAGAGACCTAAGGTCATTTTTACAATTCTTTGTCCGTCTGGTTTTATGTCCTATAAAAGCTCGTGAAACATCGACCCTGTTGTCTACAATCCAGATATGAACATCATTTCTTTAAGGACAATCTGGGTTATTAGAATATTTGTGCTGCAGTGAGGTCACTTGAATGTTAAAAATGGTTTGTAGGACCTTAAAGACAAATAAATAAATAAAACAGAACATGAATCTCACAGATATTGATATCACACGCTAAGCCAATCTCTTCTAAAACACTTCTCATATGTCTTGGGAGTCACACTGGGAAGAAATACACATTATAACTTATACAGTTGACAAAATACATCATTTTCTTCCAAAAAAGTCCAGATGCTTTTCCCTTGATGACATTTACTTATGCCAATATTCAACATAATAATGTCATATTTACTGATATTACACCCACAGCGATGCTACACAAGCATGTGTGTGTCTAAAACAGTTCTCCTATATGAAAAATAAACATAATAAACATTATAACACAAACTATTTGCATTTCTTTTTAAAAAAGGCCCAAATAAATGCCAAATCTCAAACCAGTGGAGCCATTCTCTGCTGTTATACACTAGTTATCCATCCTGTCTGCTATATAATATCTTTGATCACATTAGACTAGTTTGACTTGGAGGATTATGATCTTTTCCGACTCTTTGCTCTCGCTGTCGCCCATATAAGGCATATAGTGTGTCACACATTAGATATAGAGACCACACGGAGCTAGCGGCAGAAATGAGCGAAAACGTGATAAATTATGGACGTCAAGTGGATAAATCTTGGATGGAACAGTTTGGATTTAACCCTCATGTTGTCTTCCCTTCCGGGACCTTCTCGTGTCCCTCGGGTCAAACTGACCCGGGGCTTATTTGGGGCAATTCTGAAATATAATTTTCCTTCATAATCTATTAACAAATATTGTCTTTATCTCCATTTCCAACAGCTGAGATAACATCTATGTTCAGGGAATGAATCAGCAATTCAATTTAGAAATGTTTTAATGTCTAAAATGAAATTTTGTAATACCACTTTTAAATAGGAGTTTTTGTGGAATCTGTCTTTTGTCCTCAGAGGGTTAAAGAAATATGAAATAGGCCATTTTGAACAAATTTCAGTGTCCTATAAATGCATATAAAGCCGCGGCTGACTGTTTCCATGACGCTTCCATGTGATTTGTGTAATTATACTAATGTGGCATGATGTAATGTGACGATTTACTGATGTGTTAAATGTCACTGTTATAATCACGCTGTCTTCGTCTTCAGCGCTGCCTGCCGGCTCTGCCGGACCCAGAGGCCCGCAACCAGATCCCGGATTACATGACTGGTGAGGCTGAAACATAATGCAGTGAGCAATAAGCTGCTAATTATTAATGAGTGAGTCCAAGTCTGATTCATCGGTTCGGTTCAAACGAAGCATTTCATGCGAGAATCAAACAACTATCTTTTTTCGTTGGTCCAGTATTAAGCGTGGACGCTGTAATCGGCAGCAACAGCCCGGCTGTAATGTAACCCTATGGGGCAAATGTACATTGACAATTTGGTCCTTTAAAAGTGTTTTTTTGCCATTGAGAGGCTCAAATTAATGTTTGTGTCTGACAACATTATGGAAAGGATTAGGGGTGCACCGTTCCAATATTAGGATCAGATATCGGCCCAGATATTGACAAAATAGTGAGTTTTTCCTCCGTATGGCAGCACATCCTACGCCATTCGTCAGCAGCACGTGTGTCGCATGCTGGAAGAGTCGAGTTAACCGTGAAGCGAGCCAAAGAGTCACCTGCGTGGGGCAGCTGTGGCTCAGTGGTAGAGCGGTTGGCGGTTCAATCCCATGTCGAGGACACTGAACCCCGAGTTTCCCCTACGCCAGTGTGAATGTGTGTGAGTGTTTATCTGATGGCAGCCTCGCTGTATGTAAATATACTGTATTTATAAAGCGCTTTTCTAGTCTTAACGACTCC
>JABXJD010000635.1:7500-12500 GCA_013375575.1 Percina caprodes
TATAGTAGTGTGTATATATTAGTGTGTAAATATTAGTGTGTATATTTTAGTGTGTATACATTAGTGTTTATATATTAGTGTGTATATATTAGTGAGTATATATTAGTGAGAATATAGTAGTGTGTATATATTAGTGTGTAAATATTAGTGTGTATATATTAGTGAGTATATAGTAGTGTGTATATATTAGTGTGTAAACATTAATGTGTATATATTAGTGAGTATATAGTAGTGTGTATATATTAGTGTGTAAACATTAGTGTGTATATATTAGTGAGTATATAGTAGTGTGTATATATTAGTGTGTAAACATTAATGTGTATATATTAGTGAGTATATAGTAGTGTGTATATATTAGTGTGTAAACATTAATGTGTATATATTAGTGAGTATATAGTAGTGTGTATATATTAGTGTGTAAATATTAGTGTGTATATATTGTGAGCAATGATGATCCAAAGCAAAATTCCTCGTATGTGTCCTCATACCTGGCAAATAAAGCTGATTCTGATTCTGAAGACCTGAGACATCACTAAATCCCTCCGCTCCAAATGACCGTTAAAACAACTTTACGTATTTTAACAATATAATAAAACCCGCTGCAGCCGAGCCGTGTCGTCCTCGTGGAAGGACGGCAGAGCAGAGAGCCGACAACAGCACGGATCTCTCATTAGTGTGATTCTGTGTTTCAGATGGGCTCAGCGGCGCCGTGGCGGGGCGCAATGAAGACCGGCGCAGTGGTGACCAGCACTATGGAGACCGGTGCCATGGAGACCGGTGCCATGGAGACTGGTGCCATGGAGACCGGCAAAGGCTTCGGAGAAGCAGGTGAGTCTGTGTGACGTCAACACACTGCCTGATGCGACGTATGTAACACTAACTTATTAACTTTAGTTTTACTGTTATTTTTGGAATTTATGGTCAATAAACCTCATTTATAGGAAATTATACCTAATGTTTGAGTTAGAAAAGCAGAAATTAGGAATTATTGAGACTAAAATTAAAGGAATGGATGTTGATGATAATCACAGACTGGAATATGTCAACTTTTACTCTCAATACTATTTCAAAAACACTTCAATTTGGTTTCAAATGCTATAAAATTGAATAAGACGCCCCAAAATTAATGAAAGTAGAGATTTGTACTTGGCAAAGAGCGTTGTGTGGAATCAATCATGTTATTTTGGGGAATTAAAAAGAACATTGATATAGGACAACATGGGGACAACATGGGGACAACATGGGGACAACATGAGGACAACATGAAGACAACATGAGGACAACATGAAGACAACATGAGAACAACATGAGGACAACATGAAGACAACATGAAGACAACATGGGGACAACATGAGGACAACATGAAGACAAGATGAAGACAACATGAGGACAACATGAAGACAACATGAGGACGACATGAGGACAACATGAGGACAACATGAGGACTACATGAAGACAACATGAAGACAACATGAGGACTACATGAAGACAACATGAAGACAACATGGGGACAACATGAGGACAACATGAAGACAAGATGAAGACAAGATGGGGACAACATGAGGACAACATGAAGACAAGATGAAGACAACATGGGGACAACATGAAGACAACATGAAGACAACATGAGGACAACATGAGGACAACACGAGGGTTAATAGAAAATGGTGCACTGCACGTCAATAATTTGAACATTTCTGCTAACGAGTTCCCTCTCAAGACGAGTGCGTCAGCCGGGATTTGCGTCACTTCCCCGGCGGGGGGGCGATGTCAGCGCGCCGTAGATCAGAGGGAGGAACTGATCAGGTAGGAGCGCAGATGCCTGAGTCACCTCTGCAGCTCACAGCCAATTAAAGAGATGACCTCTTCACGTTTAATCCTGCAGTTTCCTGCCCACGCACACCCAGAGAGAAAAAAACAGTTTGATCTTTCTCTCCATCTGAGAGAAGCCGGAGGAGCGGAGGTAGAGGAGGTAGAGGAGGTAGAGGAGGAAGAGGAGGAGCAGAGGTAGAGGAGGAGCGGAGGTAGAGGAGGTAGAGGAGGAAGAGGAGGAAGAGGAGGAGCAGAGGTAGAGGAGGAGCGGAGGTAGAGGAGGTAGAGGAGGTAGAGGAGGAAGAGGAGGAGCAGAGGTAGAGGAGGTAAAGGAGGAGCGGAGGTAGAGGAGGGGGAGGGAGGAGGGAGGTAGAGGAGGTAAAGGAGGAGTGGAGGTAGAGGAGGAAGAGGAGGAGCGGGGGTAGAGGAGGAGCAGAGGGAGAGGAGGAGCGGGGGTAGAGGAGGTGCGGAGGTAGAGGAGGAGCAGAGGTAGAGAAGGTAGAGGAGGGAGAGGAGGTAGAGGAGGTAGAGGAGGTAGAGGAGGTAGAGGAGGTAGAGGAGGAGCGGAGGTAGAGGAGGTAGAGGAGGAGCGGAGGTAGAGGAGGTAGAGGAGGTAGAGGAGGAGCGGAGGTAGAGGAGGATAAGGAGGAAGAGGAGGAGCAGAGGTAGAGGAGGAGCAGAGGTAGAGGAGGTAGAGGAGGAGCGGAGGTAGAGGAGGAGCGGAGGTAGAGGAGGTAGAGGAGGAAGAGGAGGAGCAGAGGTAGAGGAGGAGCAGAGGTAGAGGAGGTAGAGGAGGAGCGGAGGTAGAGGAGGAGCGGAGGTAGAGGAGGAAGAGGAGGAGCAGAGGTAGAGGAGGAGCGGAGGTAGAGGAGGAGCGGAGGTAGAGGAGGTAGATACACATCGGTGTATCTGATGTAGGCGGGGCCAGAGGCGAGCTGCACCAATCACATCGGTGTATCTGATGTAGGCCGGGCCAGAGGCGAGCTGCACCAATCACATCGGTGTATCTGATGTAGGCGGGGCCAGAGGCGAGCTGCACCAATCACATCGGTGTATCTGATGTAGGCCGGGCCAGAGGCGAGCTGCACCAATCACATCGGTGTATCTGATGTAGGCGGGGCCAGAGGCGAGCTGCACAGATGACGACAGTCTAATCTACCAGTTAGCTGCGCTGGTTGCTAAGCGAATGGGGCTCTGGATACGTCACCCCGTGTGTTGTTGTGATTGGTCGTAGTGCTATCCAATTGCGTGCAGTGAGATTTTCAAATGCACGCTTGGTGCCGCCCCTCAACGCCGGACCCAAAAGCGAGACTAACGCTAGCTCATTTTAATACTCTGGAAATAAAAGTCTGATTCTCCGTCTCCGACTTGACGCAATCCGACGTGACCAATTACAACCGAGCAGGAAGTTTGTTACCTTCGACTTTCAAATTATCAACAGTGCGCTGCGAGAAAGGGGACTTTGTGATTGGTGGAACGAAATAAAGGAGAGTTTCTTTACTTTGTAAGTTTGTAATGAAAGCACTCGAGTTAAACGGCTGCAGGATTCATGTGGATTGACTCTTTGGAGTGTAGTTCTGTTAAAAGAGAAGCTGAATTCGTCCTGCTCATCTGTCTGCTGGTCTCATCCTGTCCTCCATCTTCTTCTCTCCAGATGTTCTCTCAGCGGTCAACGACTCTGCGAGCCAGCAGCTCTCCAACTCCTCCTTCCTGTCAGCAGGTAACAAACACCCACTCGTTAGTGGTCCAGTTCACTTTGTGAAGCTTTCTGTTGACACTCATGACGTCACCGCAGCCAGATATCATCCGACTACTACCCAACTAGTATTAATACACGCTTTAAACAGCCAGATATCATCCGACTACTACCCAACTAGTATTAATACACGCTTTAAACAGCCAGATATCATCCGTCTACTACCCAACTAGTATTAATACACGCTTTAAACAGCCAGATATCATCCGACTACTACCCAACTAGTATTAGTACACGCTTTAAACAGCCAGATATCATCCGACTACTACCCAACTAGTATTAATACACGCTTTAAACAGCCAGATATCATCCGACTACTACCCAACTAGTATTAATACACGCTTTAAACAGCCAGATATCATCCGACTACTACCCAACTAGTATTAATACACGCTTTAAACAGCCAGATATCATCCGACTACTACCCAACTAGTATTAATACACGCTTTAAACAGCCAGATATCATCCGACTACTACCCAACTAGTATTAGTACACGCTTTAAACAGCCAGATATCATCCGACTACTACCCAACTAGTATTAATACACGCTTTAAACAGCCAGATATCATCCGACTACTACCCAACTAGTATTAGTACACGCTTTAAACAGCCAGATATCATCCGACTACTACCCAACTAGTATTAATACACGCTTTAAACAGCCAGATATCATCCGACTACTACCCAACTAGTATTAGTACACGCTTTAAACAGCCAGATATCATCCGACTACTACCCAACTAGTATTAATACACGCTTTAAACAGCCAGATATCATCCGACTACTACCCAACTAGTATTAATACACGCTTTAAACAGCCAGATATCATCCGACTACTACCCAACTAGTATTAGTACACGCTTTAAACAGCCAGATATCATCCGACTACTACCCAACTAGTATTAGTACACGCTTTAAACAGCCAGATATCATCCGACTACTACCCAACTAGTATTAGTACACGCTTTAAACAGCCAGATATCATCCGACTACTACCCAACTAGTATTAGTACACGCTTTAAACAGCCAGATATCATCCGACTACTACCCAACTAGTATTAGTACACGCTTTAAACAGCCAGATATCATCCGACTACTACCCAACTAGTATTAGTACACGCTTTAAACAGCCAGATATCATCCGACTACTACCCAACTAGTATTAATACACGCTTTAAACAGCCAGATATCATCCGACTACTACCCAACTAGTATTAATACACGCTTTAAACAGCCAGATATCATCCGACTACTACCCAACTAGTATTAATACACGCTTTAAACAGCCAGATATCATCCGACTACTACCCAACTAGTATTAATACACGCTTTAAACAGCCAGATATCATCCGACTACTACCCAACTAGTATTAATACACGCTTTAAACAGCCAGATATCATCCGACTACTACCCAACTAGTATTAATACAC
>JABXJD010000635.1:15000-22500 GCA_013375575.1 Percina caprodes
TAAAATACTGCAAAAATTACAACAGTGACAATACAGAAAATGACAATACATGACTGTGATTCAGCAGATCAACTGACACATGACTGTGACTCAGCACTTCAACTGACACATGACTGTGACTGTGACTCAGCAGTTCTACTGACACATGACTGTGACTCAGCAGTTCTACTGACACATGACTGTGACTGTGACTCAGCAGTTCAACTGACACATGACTGTGACTGTGACTCAGCAGTTCTACTGACACATGACTGTGACTCAGCAGTTCAACTGACACATGACTGTGACTCAGCAGTTCTACTGACACATGACTGTGACTCAGCAGTTCAACTGACCCATGACTGTGACTCAGCACTTCAACTGACACATGACTGTGACTGTGACTCAGCAGTTCAACTGACCCATGACTGTAACTGTGACTCAGCAGTTCAACTGACCCATGACTGTGACTCAGCAGTTCAACTGACCCATGACTGTGACTCAGCAGTTCAACTGACACATGACTGTGACTGTGACTCAGCAGTTCAACTGACACATGACTGTAACTGTGACTCAGCAGTTCAACTGACCCATGACTGTGACTCAGCAGTTCAACTGACCCATGACTGTGACTCAGCAGTTCAACTGACACATGACTGTGACTGTGACTCAGCAGTTCAACTGACACATGACTGTGACTCAGCAGTTCTTCTGACACATGACTGTGACTCAGCAGTTCAACTGACACATGACTGTGACTCAGCAGTTCTACTGACACATGACTGTGACTCAGCAGTTCAACTGACACATGACTGTGACTCAGCCGTTCAACTAACACATGACTGTGACTCAGCAGTTCAACTAACACATGACTGTGACTCAGCAGTTCAACTGACACATGACTGTGACTCAGCAGTTCTACTGACACATGACTGTGACTCAGCAGTTCTACTGACCCATGACTGTGACTCAGCAGTTCAACTGACACATGACTGTGACTGTGACTCAGCAGTTCTACTGACACATGACTGTGACTCAGCAGTTCAACTGACACATGACTGTGACTCAGCAGTTCTACTGACACATGACTGTGACTCAGCAGTTCAACTGACACATGACTGTGACTCAGCCGTTCAACTAACACATGACTGTGACTCAGCAGTTCAACTGACACATGACTGTGACTCAGCAGTTCAACTGACACATGACTGTGACTCAGCAGTTCTACTGACACATGACTGTGACTCAGCAGTTCTACTGACACATGACTGTGACTCAGCAGTTCAACTGACACATGACTGTGACTCAGCTGTTCAACTGACACATGACTGTGACTCAGCAGTTCTACTGACACATGACTGTGACTCAGCAGTTCAACTGACACATGACTGTGACTCAGCAGTTCTACTGACACATGACTGTGACTGTGACTCAGCAGTTCAACTGACACATGACTGTGACTCAGCAATTCTACTGACACATGACTGTGACTCAGCAGTTCAACTGACACATGACTGTGACTCAGCTGTTCAACTGACACATGACTGTGACTCAGCAGTTCTACTGACACATGACTGTGACTCAGCAGTTCAACTGACCCATGACTGTGACTCAGCAGTTCAACTGACACATGACTGTGACTGTGACTCAGCAGTTCAACTGACACATGACTGTGACTCAGCAGTTCTACTGACACATGACTGTGACTGTGACTCAGCAGTTCAACTGACACATGACTGTGACTCAGCAGTTCTACTGACACATGACTGTGACTCAGCAGTTCTACTGACACATGACTGTGACTGTGACTCAGCAGTTCAACTGACCCATGACTGTGACTCAGCAGTTCAACTGACCCATGACTGTGACTCAGCAGTTCAATGGCCAGTGTGTGTTAGCTCTGACTCGACCTGAGCTGTTACTGTGTCTGGCTTGCAGAGATGGAGCCGCTAACGACCAGCAGCGTGGGTAACCGGAGCGACGCCGCGGGGATCTACGGCGACCTCATCACCCCGTCGCCAGGCTCGCCCCTCCTGCTGACGCCCACAGGTACGCACTCTAATAGTCCTGCAGGTCACCGCGGCAACACGGAGACGAGAGGAGGGCAACAGCGAGAGTTAATAGAAGGGTTCTTTTACACACTGACTGCATGACACTTGTGTGTGTAACAAGCATAGTGTGTGTCCCTGTGTGTGTAACAAGCATAGTGTGTGTCCCTGTGTGTGTAACAAGCATAGTGTGTGTCCCTGTGTGTAACAAGCATAGTGTGTGTCCCTGTGTGTGTAACAAGCATAGTGTGTGTCCCTGTGTGTAACAAGCATAGTGTGTGTCCCTGTGTGTGTAACAAGCATAGTGTGTGTCCCTGTGTGTGTAACAAGCATAGTGTGTGTCCCTGTGTGTAACAAGCATAGTGTGTGTCCCTGTGTGTAGCAAGCATAGTGTATGTCCCTGTGTGTAACAGGCATAGTGTTAGCCCAGAATGCACCTGAACACACCTCCCTGTAAGACCAGCACGCCCAGATTGCACCTGAACACACCTCCCTGTAAGACCAGTGCACCCAGAATGCACCTGAACACACCTCCCTGTAAGACCAGCACGCCCAGAATGCACCTGAACACACCTCCCTGTAAGACCAGCACGCCCAGAATGCACCTGAACACACCTCCCTGTAAGACCAGCACGCCCAGATTGCACCTGAACACACCTCCCTGTAAGACCAGCACGCCCAGAATGCACCTGAACACACCTCCCTGTAAGACCAGCACGCCCAGAATGCACCTGAACACACCTGCCTGTAAGACCAGCACGCCCAGAATGCACCTGAACACACCTCCCTGTAAGACCAGCACGCCCAGAATGCACCTGAACACACCTCCCTGTCAGACCAGCACGCCCCTTTAGAAGACCTTCTAATCCCGCTCAGGATGCTGATCCTGTGACAAATAGTTTTTGTCACATACTTAGGTTTTGCAGGTATTTCTGATGACTCACATTCAGCTTCCGCTGTACTTTGCATGCTAACATACCAAACTATAATTATTATTAGGGTCCAATCACAGCAGTGCCGCACTACAGCCTCAAAGAGCCCGGCTGTATACTTTGAGTCTTGTTGAACAGTATATTTTTTTATATATTTTTTTTCCATTGACATTATTAGCTGTGTTTTTGAGAAAGTCAAAGCCATCTGTGTTGCAGAGGAGGGAGAAGAGGAAGAGACGATTCTAACAAGTGTAATCTCTGAAGGTAAAAACAGTCACATCCTCTCGTTTCCATCTGTACGTTCTTTTCTAAGATCCTCCACAAAGTACTTCTCTGGCAAACTTGTGCGTTTCCAATCTGCTCATAATTACATTTGGCTGGAGATAAGCCGTCCTTCAGCTTCCCAAAGCACCCAAAATAATTCCCCCGCTGTGTGCCTCCTGCTGCTTGATGACTCACTTGGCTCAGACGTTTCTTGTAGCTGTCTTATGTGTCGCCGCTTTTGCAGATTTGAATGGGGGTGTGCCGGAGGAAGCACTGGAGCAGGAAGACATAAATAAGGATCACACGACCCACAATCCACCAGCAATCAGGGGCGGTGAGCCAATAACACAGTCTGTCTCCATCAGGACTGATAACGGCAACGCTCTGTTTTCTTTACCTAGAAGAACAGATGGTGATGTGTTTATGTGGATGATGATTGTGTTTATGATTCCTATAAGTAGACAGTGATTCAACCGATGTCCAATTCATAAAAACAGTTCTAGATGTTGCCTGTCTGGTCGCTATGAACCACCACACGGGAAGGGATGCATTTGATCTCTGCTTTCTTTGGACTAAACTGGAAAAAAAGAGGAAAGTAAGACAGAAGATCATCGTCTTGAAAAGTTAAAGGTCCTCTCCACTCAAAAATGGGTTTTCCGGACACTGTCATTTTGGCTAAATCCTGGATCTTCACAATCCTACCTACTGCACCTTTAGATTCAGAATATAGGCCTAACGCTAACGTGACGTGCCCCGATAAATCCAGTCTGACAAGCAGAAGCCCCCGTTGTCTGTGTCCTGATAACTGTTTAGGAAACAGTTTTATATTTTAGTGAACTCCCAAACAGAAGAATCTGTCTCTTAGATTGCGATTGGTCGCATCGTCTGTTAGATTGCACGCTCACCTCTCATCCATCCATCTTCATCCGCGTCAGGTAGCGAGGGCAGCAGCTCCAGCAGGGGACCCCAAACTTCCCTTTCCCGAGCCACGTCAACCAGCTCCGACTGGGGGATCTTGAGGTGTTCCCAGGCCAGGTTGGAGATATAATCCCTCCACTTAGTCCTGGGTCTTCTCCGAGGCCTTCTCCCAGCTGGACGTCCCTCCACCTAGTCCTGGGTCTTCCCTGAGACCTCCTCCCAGCTGGACTTTCCTGGACCACCTCCCTAGGGACCCCCCCAGGAGGCATCCTCACCAGATGCCCGAACCACCTCAACTGGCTCCTTTAGACGTGAAGGAGCAGCGGCTCTACTCCGAGCTCCTCTCGGAGGACTGAGCTTCTCACCCGATCTCTAAGGGAGACGCCCCTCCTGAGGAAACCCATTTTGGCCGCTTGTACCCTGGATCTGGTTCTTTTGGTCATGACCCAGCCTTCATGACCATCGGTGAGGGTAGGAACGAACACTGACCGGTAGATCCAGAGCTTTGCCTTCTGGGTCAGCTCTCTTTTCATCCCAACGATGCGATAAACTGAATGTAATACTACCCCCGCTGCTCCAACCAATCTCCTGCTCCATGGTCCCCTCATTCGCAAACAAGACCCCAAGGTATTTAAACTCCTTCCCTTGGGTTAGAGGAGTTCGCTCACCTCTCATTGAACATGAATTACGAGGCGCGACAATCGCTCCGTCTGAAAAGAACTTAATACGCAATATAATAAGCGACCTGAAACCTCCAGCGGAGAGCAGCCTGTCTGGAGAGAGAATATCTCAGCCAGGGATATTTCTTCATACCTCATAGTAGGCCTGCACGATTAATCATTATAAAATCGTGATCTCAATTTACCTTGTTCACAATTTAATTTTTGAACAATGATTTTTATTTTCTCCAATTTTTCTTTAATTTCATTTTTTTTTTTTTTTTTATGACTTCGATTCTCATCTGATTTTACGAGCCGGCTGCATCACAAACGCTGCTACAGGCTTGTGGTGATGAGTGTTGTGGAAGTTTCTGGACAGCGAGGGAGGAATGTCAATCAGAAGAGACCTCATTGAACCAGAATAAAGACTGAAGGCTGCAAACTGGATTAAAGGTTTTAGGTATTCGGTGAAAAGGTTTAATTGTTTTCTGCAGAGAAAAATCAAAATGACAAGAACAGCTTCCACAATGTACAGAGTTACAGAGTGGCCACAGGTCTGTGTCCCAAACAGCAGAGGACAGTTCCTTATATCCCGTTTGTCCCAGCAGAAACCGGGCCATGTTTGGAAACCAGTTTCATCTTAAACAGAACCATTAGTGGACCTCAGGCAGACGGTTGGATCTGTTACGTCTTTCTGAATCTGTCCTTCGTGCGTCAAGTTTTCTTGACCGGTCATTCTTTCCTAGCTGAAAAAGGACATCTTGTCTCTCTGGATAGGCTATGGTCTCGACCTGGGACCTGGGTCCTGGGTCCAGGGACCTGGGACCTGCTATGATAAACACGGCTTTAGACAACTGTTTCTGTCAGACTTTATGCCATTTGTCCTTGGAGGACAAATGCAGAGACATAACAAATTCAGTTGTCTCCTACAAGGAGAAGACACTGAGGACAGATACAGAAGTCATTTACTCTGAGAGGCATTGGAGATCTTATTAATGAATAATATGAAAATCATTGGTTAAATGTAATTTTCCCATCTACATTGCTGTAGGTGCCAGTAAAATCAGTTTGTTACTGCTAATTTGTCTTGCCATATTTCATGTGTGCAATAAATATTACACTTTGTGAGAAAATAAATCGTGGCAGAGAATCGTGAAATCAATTCTAAGCTTACCTCATAGTTGAGAAAGTAACACGTACTTTGATACGTGTCTGGAGCGAAACTATGTAATCTGTAGAAGAAGAAGAAGAATAAATAACCCAATCATAACACATTGAGTTCTGTGTTGCAGATCCAGTTCTGTTGGTCTACGACGGAGAAACACTGAGTGAAGAAGAAGCCGAGCCGGACCAACTCTCGTCTTCAACACCCACAGCGTCCAGCGCTGACACCTCACCTTCCAGTCGCACTACAACCTCCCTGAGGACTACAACTCCCAGAGAGCTGGAGGAGTCATCTGAGGAAGGTGAACAAGAAATGCGGATGGTTTTGGGGGCGACCGCTAGCTCACCTGCTAAAGTGTGCGCCATTGGAGGAATGTGACGAAGTACATTTACTCCAGTACTGTAATTAAGTTTAAATGTTGAGGTACTTATACCTTGGGGGTGGCAGTAGCTCAGTACGGCCCAAAGTATGGTGGTGGACTGGTAGCTGGAGAGGTGCTAGTTCACCTCTTGGGCACTGGACCAAGGTGCTCTTGAGCAAGGCACCGAACCCCAACTGCTCGAGGCACGTTTGATTTTAGACTTGCTTCAAGCCATATCTTCAACGACTGGACAACCATTGTCGTCTTTTAATGGGCAAATGCAAGTTTTCTGATAGCTGGGTGAACAACCCAGAGTTTAAGGACTGGCTCAGGCCTGTAGTCGGGAACAACAGGCAGGGTTATTGTTCAAAAACATCAATGTCGACTGGATGGGAGCTAACGCCCTTCGGTCGCATATGCAATCCACTAAACATAAAAATGGGATGCGTGCTCGGAGAGAGCAGTTAACTATCCGACCAATCTCAGCTGTCTGTGCGGCTGCACCTTCACCACCACCACCACCGCCGCTGCAAATTAGTGCCACTTTAGGCCTCCTGGCCAACGCTACGGCTCCGGCAGCGTCTGACCTCCGGGTGGCCGTGGGCGCCACACCAACACTGGGTGGAGGCTCTGTGGTGTCTGAACACTGCAGTTAAACACCGCTCATTTAACTCAAATGAAGGAATTTCAGAGCTGTTTAAAGACGTGCTGGAACTATCCATTCTCTCCATTGCACATTTATGTTGTTTGTTTTACTTTTATTTACCAAGTGAAATAAATATGTGCAATATGTTGTTAATGATATGTTAAATAAATCTATTAATTTCTGTATGTTATAAATGTCAAAATCTGTGTAAATAATAGAAAGGTCGCTGATTAACACTTGCAATTCAGTGTCGTGATGGTTTTTAAAAAAAATTCTGAAGGTAGTAAAAAAGGTATTAAAAAGTAGTAAATTTAACTAAAGGATTGCTGTACATACCCTGTAATAGTAATATTAATATTAATATTAATTGTGAGTTCTTATTGATGATGTCAGTGATGTTTCTGCAGGCGCAGTCATCGTCACAACTTCATCACTGACATCAGCAAAACCACAAATCAGTCCACCGGAAGAAGATGATGATGATGATGATGATGATGATGGTGATGGTGATGGTGGTGATGATGATGA
>JABXJD010000635.1:27500-47500 GCA_013375575.1 Percina caprodes
TTTGACATACTATACTATGACTTTTTTCAACATACTATACTATGACTTTTGTTTTTTTCAACATACTATACTATGACTTTTTTGACATACTATACTATGACTTTTTTTTGACATACTATACTATGACATATTTTCACATACTATACTATGACTTTTTTCGACATACTATACTATGACTTATTTTCAACATACTATACTATGACTTATTTTCAACATACTATGCTATGACTTTTTTTACTTTTTTCGACATAATATACTATCACATTTTTTTCGACTACTATACTATGACTTTTTTTTACATAATATACTATCACTTTTTTTCGACATACTATACTATGACTTTTTTGACATACTATACTATGACTTTTTTTTAACTTTTTTTGACATACTATACTGTGACTTTTTTTTGACATACTATACTATGACTTTGATGTTTTTTTCAACATACTATAACTTTTTTTTACACTATACTATGAATTGTTTTTCAACATACTATACAATTACTTTTGTTTTTTTCAACATACTATACTATGACTTATTTTCACATACTATACTATGACTTTTTCGACATACTATACTATGACTTATTTTCAACATACTATACTATGACTTATTTTCAACATACTATGCTATGACTTCTTTTACTTTTTTCGACATAATATACTATCACATTTTTTTCGACTACTATACTATGACTTTTTTTTACATAATATACTATCACTTTTTTTCGACATACTATACTATGACTTTTTTTTACTTTTTTTGACATACTATACTGTGACTTTTTTTGACATACTATACTTTTTTTTGACATACTATACTATGACTTTTTTGATGTTTTTTTTCAACATACTATAACTTTTTTTTTTACACACTATACTATGAATTGTTTTTCAACATACTATACAATTACTTTTGTTTTTTTCAACATACTATACTATGACTTATTTTCACATACTATACTATGACTTTTTTCGACATACTATACTATGACTTATTTTCAACATACTATGCTATGACTTTTTTTTACTTTTTTCGACATAATATACTATCACATTTTTTTCGACATACTATACTATGACTTTTTTTTACTTTTTTTGACATACTATACTGTGACTTTTTTTGACATACTATACTTTTTTTTGACATACTATACTATGACTTTTTTGATGTTTTTTTTCAACATACTATACTATAACTTTTTTTACACACTATACTATGAATTGTTTTTCAACATACTATACAATTACTTTTGTTTTTTCAACATACTATACTATGACTTTTTTGACATACTATACTATGACTTTTTTGACATACTATACTGTGACTTTTTTGACATACTATACTTTTTTGACATACTATACTATGACTTTTTGATGTTTTTTTCAACATACTATACTATAACTTTTTTACACACTATACTATGAATTGTTTTTCAACATACTATACAATTACTTTTTTAAACATACTATTATATATATATATATATATATATATATATATATATATATATATATATATATTAACTTTTTGGACCTTTTTTCTGACATACTGTATACTATGTATTTTTTAAAGTTTTTTTCGACATACTATACCATGAGTTTTGTTTTTTAACATACTATTCTATGACACTTTGGACCTTGTTTCCGACATACTACAGTATAAACTATAACCTTTTTTCAACATAGGCAACTATACTGTAACTTTTTTCCCCCCGACATATTATACTATATACTATATTCATACTATATTTTGAATTTTTGGCTTAGTTTTGGAAATTATATACTATGACATTTTGGGCTGTTTTACGTTTTTTTCAACATACTATACTGTAAAAACATACTATCCTATCAGTTTTTGGACTTTTTTTTTGACATAATACAATATGACTTTTTTGATGTTTTTTTTTTTTTACATACTATACTATGACTTTTTTGACTTTTCTTTACCAGTGTAAAAAAACAAAAAACAAAAAAAACTTTACTCCATTCACTCGTTGCAGTTTACATGTCTGACACTCTATACTACGACTCTTCCTGAGCGTGCTGATCCTGGGGCCGAGAGTCCTGTAGCGTCTCCCGGAGTAGAGCTTTCCAGGCCGTTGATGCAGTTGGTGAGGATGCGCTCAGCGGTGGAAGTTGACCAGAATCTGAGGAGACAGAGGGACTTTCATCAGTTTAACATTAACTCATAAATGTTGTAAAAAGTTATAAAAAGTCAGAGTATAGTATGAGTAATACATCCAAGACTCGGCTGCCTGCGTCTTCACCCATACTCGCCACTGTGAGTACATCACCCCCGTCTCCACTGGCTCTCTGTTCCCCAACACATTCAGTTTGAAGTCTCCACCCGTAACCTCCGCCGCGAACGTCCTCGCCCCCACCACTCAGGACCAAGCAGTGTATCCATACACATCCGTGACTGTACTGACTTACTGTAGACATTTCAAATCATTCATCAAAACACACCTCTTTAGATTAGCCTTCCACATAGTCTCACATAGTATCCACTGTTTTTAGTGTTTTAATTGCTTAATATGCTGGTTTTAAGTGTTGGTTTTATTACTTCAGCTGTTTTTAATGTGCCAAATGTGCTGGTTTTACTGTAAAGTGTCTTTGTGTACCATGTAAAGTGCTATATAAATAAAATGTTTATTATTATTGTCCAAAAAAGTCATAGTACAGTACGTCGAAAAAGTAATTGTATAGTACGTGGAAAAAAGTTAGAAAAAGTCAACGAATAATACTAATAATAAAAAAGTCATACTATAGTACGTTGAATAAAAGTAAAAAAAAATCATAGTAAAGTATGCAGAAAAAAATATGTAAAAAAAACGTTATGTCAAAAGTCATAGTACAGTATGTCAAAAAAGATCATAGTAAAGTTTGTCATAAAATGTCATAGTATATGTTGAAAAAAAGTTATAGTATAATTAGTTGAATAAAAGTAAAAAAATTAAGAGTACTGTATGTGGAAAAAGTAGTTCGAAAAAACGTCATAGTACAGTGTGGAAAAAAGCTAAAAAGTCATAGTATTGTATGGACAAAAAAGTCAAAAAATCATAGTATCGTATGGACAAAAAAGTCAAAAAATCATAGTATAGTATGACAAAAAAGTCAAAAAGTCATAGTATAGTATGGACAAAAAGTCAAAAAATTATAGTATGGTCAAAAAGTAAAAAATCATAGTATCGTATGGACAAAAAGTCAAAAAGTCATAGTATCGTATGGACAAAAAAGTCAAAAAATCATAGTATAGTATGACAAAAAAGTCAAAAAATTATAGTATAGTATGACAAAAAAAGTCAAAAAGTCATAGTATGGACAAAAAAGTCAAAAAGTCAGTATCGTATGGACAAAAAAGTCAAAAAGTCATAGTATCGTATGGACAAAAAAGTCAAAAAATTATACTATCGTATGGACAAAAAAGTCAAAAAATTATAGTATAGTATGACAAAAAAGTCAAAAAGTCATAGTATTGTATGGACAAAAAAGTCCAAACGTCATAGTATAGTATGGACAAAAAAGTCAGAAAGTCATAGTAGAGTATGTCGAAAAGAAACATCAAAAAATTAATTGTATAAAATGTCGAAGAAAAGTCGAAAAAAGTAAAAAAAGTACTTTTATAGTACAGTATGTCGAAAAAGTAATTGTATAGTTTACACGTCAAAAAGTCAAAGTATAGTATGTCATAAAAAGTCACAGTAAAAAAAGTCAAAAAAGTGGTTTTGTGTGGAAAATAAGTCATGAAACATCCTAGTATAGTAGATCCAAACGTCATAGTATATTAGTCGACGGCTCCTCACTTTGCAATCTGTTTGTGACATCCACAGGCCCAGAAATGGTTACCAAGGTGACCAAAACATCCTCCACAAGAAGCCCACGACCAGAAAGCAACCCAGAGGAAACGGCCGCCGTCTCTCACACGACTCCAGATTCATGGGAGGAAGACTCGCGTCTGCACACACCTGCTGGTCCTCCTCCTCTGGGCCCGCTGAGCCAAGGTCACCACGAGTACAGGCTCTGGAAAGGCGTTAGCATAGCATTCACACGTTGGCTGAGAGGGCATAATGAAACGCTTGCACCATCTTTGAAATTTGCATCTGTTGCAGAAAGTGTCAGAATCAATTAAATCTGCACAGGAGCGTGATTTCATCCCTTCAGTCGTGTAGCTTTAACCCTCGTGTTGTCTTCCAGTCAAAATTGAAAATCAACACTTTTGTTGAGGCTTTTTATCGATGTTTTTAACTTTTTATCACGTCAAATTGACCCATTTCAAATTTTTAGAAGAAGAAAAATGGTCCAAGTTCCATGTTTTCTACCTGAAATCAGCACCTTACCTTATTTCCTGAGATAAACATGTATTCCTGACTCAGAACATTATTCTGGATATGACACTTATGTTGTTTCCATAGTGATTTTTAACATGAATTATAACCTGATGATAAAAACGAACCCCACTTCCATCTTTAATAGTGTTCTAGTAGAGACTGATTCATTCCCTGAACATAGATGTTATCTCAGCTGCTGGAAATGGAGATAAAGACAATATTTGTTGATAGATTATGAAGGTAAATTATATTTCTGAATTGTTTTTAAAACCCCAAATAAGTCCCGGGTCAGTTTGACCCGAAAGTGAAGACAATACGAGGGTTAAACCAGTTCAGCTACACCAAAAACAAGTACATTTGTCTGGATTCAAAGAAAAAAATGTAGGATATTTCTTTTTTAATCCTATTAATAACACATAGTCCTAGGTTTTTCCTCATTGAGCTTTGTTTTAGACAACATGCTCGAGAAGGGATTCGAACCAGCAAACCCCGACATCTGAGTTCTCTATTGGCACTCTGTTAGGAAAATGAGCATCCACTGCTGTCCTGTTAGTAATGACTGAACTGGATTCTCTACCCCCCCCCACTGCAGGACGGGCAACTCACCAATCCACAACACCGTCGGCGACTTCAACGAGAAGCGTCTCTCAGACGTCCCAGGAACGGACCCGCGTCCCCTCGGTCAGACCCCCATCAGAGACCAGCGCCTCCCGCCGACCCACGCCGGCCGCCTCATACGCGACCCCCGAGGCGGATTCTGAGGAGGAGAGTCAGGGAACGACAACATCGGCAGAGGAAGCTCCGCGTGAGGAGGAAGAGAAGGAAGACAGCTCGCTGGAGAAAGACACGGACGGTAGAGTACATCTACATGCTAACTAATGCTATGCTAATGATAACTTTGGTATCCTGAATCTGACAATATTCAGAATTTGGCATTTTCCGATTAAGACTTGTTGGATTTGTTGGTATTATTGTTCAGAAACTGCGACTTAATCAGGGTTTTTACTGCAGTACGTGACAGTTTAGTTTAAAACACACAAATAGACCACAACACACAACAATAAGAAAACACACACAAAGAGAACACAACAATAAGAAAGCACAGTATTTTTTCTTATTGTGTGCGTGTTGTGGTCTCTTTGTGTGAGAGAGGTGTGCAAACAGCCAACAAAAGACACTTTCTGATGTCACAGTGGGAGTTGGTAACCTGTTTCACGCTGTCCTTTAACATCACTCGCAAACAAAACCCAGACATCTTCCTCGAGGCAGGCGCTGGTCCCCAGACTGCAGGGACACTGTGGCCTCAGGGTGCCCCCTCTCATCTCAGCTGCAGACCCTTGCCAACGCCATCGCTTGGAGAAAGCAGAGGTGACTCATGGGAGCCGTGGCCGCAATGGCTGATTAGGCTTTAACGGTATGACTCAGAAGAGCATCTTTAGCAGCAGCTACACCCTCCGGTCCCTGCAGGTGTGCAGCATCAGGCTCCGGTCCCTGCAGGTGTGCAGCATCCGGCTCCGGTCCCTGCAGGTGTGCAGCATCAGGCTCCGGTACCTGCAGGTGTCCAGCATCCGGCTCCGGTCCCTGCAGGTGTCCAGCATCCGGCTCTGGTCCCTGCAGGTGTGCAGCGTCAGGCTCCGGTCCCTGCAGGTGTCCAGCGTCAGGCTCCGGTCCCTGCAGGTGTCCAGCGTCAGGCTCCGGTCCCTGCAGGTGTCCAGCGTCAGGCTCCGGTCCCTGCAGGTGTCCAGCGTCAGGCTCCGGTCCCTGCAGGTGTCCAGCATCAGGCTCCGGTCCCTGCAGGTGTGCAGCTACACCCTCCGGTCCCTGCAGGTGTGCAGCATCCGGCTCCGGTCCCTGCAGGTGTCCAGCATCCGGCTCCAGTCGCACTCTGAACCTGAACTTATGATCCTAGAGCGTGTTGTTGGGAGGACTTTAAAACGCCACCGCCCACTTCGTTCTGCAGCTCAGAGCGTCTTTTAAAGTTGGAAAAAGTTCAACTTTTCGTCCAGCACTTTATGGACAGCTGACAAGCGGAGTAGCCGGACCTGCCGTTTCCATAACAACAAGAACAAATGGAGTCAGAGCATAGCGAGTTAGATGATATGATATGGTCCCTGTACAGGGAACTCACTTTGTTTTATCTAACGTTAGCACCTCTCTCTCTCTCTCTCTCTCTCTCTGTCTCTCGTTCTCTCGTTCTCTGTCTCTCGTTCTCTCGTTCTCTCTCTCTCTCGTTCTCTCGTTCTCTCTCTCTCATTCTCTCTCTCTCTCTCTCTCTCTCTCTCTCTCTCTCTCTCTCTCTCTCTCTCTCTCTCTCTCTCTCTCTCTCTCTCTCTCTCTCTCTCTCTCGTCTCTCTCTCTCTCTCTCTCTCATTCTCTCTCTCTCTCTCTCTCTCTCTCTCTCTCTCTCTCTCGTTCTCTCTCTCTCTCGTTCTCTCTCTCGTTCTCTCTCTCTCTCTCTCTCTCTCTTCTCTCTCTCTCTCGTTCTCTCTCTCTCATTCTCTCTCTCTCTCTCTCTCGTTCTCTCTCTCTCTCTCTCTCTCTCTCTCTCTCTCGTCTCTCTCTCTCTCTCTCTCTCTCTCTCTCTCTCTCTCTCGTTCTCTTGTTCTCTCTCTCTCTCTCGTTCTCTTGTTCTCTCTCATTCTCTTGTTCTCTCTCTCTCTCGTTCTCTCTTTGTTGTTTCTCTAGTTTGCTCCACCACTTTGTTTATCTAACGTTAGCACTGCTCCACATGGCGCTCTAGGATACTGTAGCAGCAGCTGTTGTTATAGCAACAAAAGACGCTCTCGGCTGCAAAAAAAGATGCCGAGTGTGAACATGATCCAGTCTCTTCTGTCCTCTGTGACAGGAAACTGAAGATCTTTGAGTTGTGGACAAAACGAGACATTTGAGGACGTCTTCTGGGGCTTTTTGGGGAACACTGATCCACATTTTTCATCATTTTCTGACATTATAGAGACCGAACAACTCATTCATCCATCCATCCATCCATCCATCCATCCATCCATCCATCCATCCATCCATCCATCCATCCATCCATCCATCCATCGTTAGTAGCAGCCTGACATACTGTAAGTTACTAAATGACTCGTCTGTCTGCAGACCGGGACGTGGCTCAGAAGAGGACGGTGCCGTTCTTCGCCTGGTCCCTGCTGGAGTCTGTTGGGTTGTCCGACATCCGACTGCAGCCAGACAGCAACGGTAAAACTGATCAACTCACCGAGAAAATAAAGGCTTTACCTCCTCAACAATACCGGAGTACAGAGAAACTAGTTCCTGCTAGAGCCAGACCGATATATCGGCCGATATTAGGCATCGTATCGGCATTTATAATGGCCGACAAAAAATATATAAATAGTATGTATGTTCAAATATTCATTATGTATTATATATAATATTAAAAAACTAAAGTAAAAACGGACGGTCAACCATGTTATGAGTGATGGTGTTGCATAGTCTGTCCACCAGAGGACGCTCCACAACGTCCCTGTTAGTGATGGTGTTGCATAGTCTGTCCACCGGAGGACGCTCTACAACGTCCCTGTTAGTGATGGTGTTGCATAGTCTGTCCACCAGAGGACGCTCCACAACGTCCCTGTTAGTGATGGCGTTGCATAGTCTGTCCACCGGAGGACGCTCTACAACGTCCCTGTTAGTGATGGTGTTGCATAGTCTGTCCACCAGAGGACGCTCTACAACGTCCCCGTTAGTGATGGCGTTGCATAGTCTGTCCACCAGAGGACGCTCTACAACGTCCCCGTTAGTGATGGCGTTGCATAGTCTGTCCACCAGAGGACGCTCTACAACGTCCCTGTTAGTGATGGCGTTGCATAGTCTGTCCACCAGAGGACGCTCTACAACGTCCCTGTTAGTGATGGCGTTGCATAGTCTGTCCACCAGAGGACGCTCTACAATGTCCCTGTTAGTGATGGCGTTGCATAGTCTGTCCACCAGAGGACGCTCTACAACGTCCCCGTTAGTGATGGCGTTGCATAGTCTGTCCACCAGAGGACGCTCTACAACGTCCCTGTTAGTGATGGTGTTACATAGTCTGTCCACCAGAGGACGCTCTACAACGTCCCCGTTAGTGATGGCGTTGCATAGTCTGTCCACCAGAGGACGCTCTACAACGTCCCTGTTAGTGATGGCGTTGCATAGTCTGTCCACCAGAGGACGCTCCACAACGTCCCTGTTAGTGATGGCGTTGCATAGTCTGTCCACCAGAGGACGCTCTACAACGTCCCTGTTAGTGATGGCGTTGCATAGTCTGTCCACCAGAGGACGCTCTACAACGTCCCTGCTAGTGATGGCGTTGCATAGTCTGTCCACCAGAGGACGCTCTACAACGTCCCCGTTAGTGATGGCGTTGCATAGTCTGTCCACCAGAGGACGCTCTACAACGTCCCCGTTAGTGATGGCGTTGCATAGTCTGTCCACCAGAGGACGCTCTACAACGTCCCTGTTAGTGATGGCGTTGCATAGTCTGTCCACCAGAGGACGCTCTACAACGTCCCTGTTAGTGATGATTAGTAGTAGGACACATCACCCCCGTTCTTTTTCTAGTTTAATTCTGCTATATAAATAAATGGCCTTTTCTCTAAAATGTCACTTTGAGACTTGCAGGCCTGAGTTAAGCATGCGTCCGTAGCCCTTTAATTAATACATCTTAGCTGCATTTTTACTGTCCATGTCCCTTTGTTGAGCAGTTTAAATGCGTCCTCTGTCCCGTACGATGTCCCCAGAATGCAGCCGCCCCTTCACCGTGTTCGGCAGCGACGGGCGAGCCAGGCGGGAGATGGCGGGTCTGGGGGAGATGCTGCGCTGCCTGACGGGACGGTGCCCCCATGAGTACGAGATGTACGGCTGCTACTGCGGACAGGAGGGCGGGGGGCAGCCTCAGGACCAGCTGGACAGGTCAGCAGATTAGGATAAGCAGGGAGGACATTTCATCACAGGGGTCTTAAAAAGATTCAAATTTAAAAATCTAAATTTTAGGCCTTAAAAAGTACCGCATTCTAGGTCTTAATCATTTTAACCCATTAACTTCATCCTTATCTCCTGAGGTTTTTCTGAAAAAATACTAATAATGTCAACGTCTAGCAAAACTTTAATATCTAAGCCTCTGTAGCGCGTAGAAACATGAAATAAAATACATTTTCAATCACAGGTTTGATCACAACGTGCTCCATTAGCACGAACGAACCAACACATTTTACTAAAAATCGGATGGGCAAGAAAAAATATATAAATCAATTTTATAAAATATAACAAATAACATTTTAATTTTCACCCAAGACGATTGTGATTGGTTTAACCCTCGAGTTGTCTTCCCGTCAAAATTGAAAATCAACATTTTTATTGAGACTTTATATCAATTTTTTTTCCGTTTTTGTCCCTTTTTTCAACATTTTAGACACTTTTTTGAATGTTTGTCACTTTTTTTTACATTTAACACTACGTAACACCAACTTATTAACTTTATAGTTATTTTTTGAATTTATAATTATACCTAATGTTTGAGTTAGAAAAGCAGAAATTAGGAATTATTGAGACTAAAATTAAAGGAATGGATGTTGATGATAATCACAGACTGGAATATGTCAACTTTTACTCTCAATACTATTTCAAAACACTTCAATTTGGTTTCAAATGCTATAAAATTGAATAAGACGCCCCAAAATTAATGAAAGTAGAGATGCGGAGGAAGGTCTGACAATGCTTAGACTACTTTAATATTAGGCTGATTTGAGGCTAATGAAATGTACCTAAACATCCTCGTCATCAGGTGTTGCTTCTTCCATCACTGCTGCCTGAAGCAGCTCGGCTCCATGGGCTGCCGGTCGGAGAGGAAGCTCAACGCTCACGTCTCCTGCAACAACGGGAAGCCTCGATGTGAGTGCGGCACGTTGTTGTTTGCTACAGCCGTTAGGTTACAGCACAGGGAGACAGGAAGTCACAACAAAAGCTCCTTTTCCTGATTCTGACATCAAATCTGTTCTGGGGAGCTCATGTTAGTTCATTCATAACATCTACAGGGACTCTCGTACCAGATCAACCTGCATCTGCCACCGCTGAGTGTTGAAGATTTAAAGGTCCCATACTGTAAACTGTTATTATCAAGCAGATTGAGGTGGTAATAAAATACTGTGAATAAATACTGTGCAAGTATGAAAACGCTTAATCCACACAGCCCGCATTGAGAAACTGCAAGCTGGAGGCTGGGGGCTTGATCAACTGCCACTTTGCTTGTTTGAAAGCCATGATGTCTCTCTCTCATGGGGGATTCTCTGGGCGGGCAAAGCAGAGAAAGGGGAGGTAATCTTGCCCCTTATGACCTCATAAGGGCAATAGACTCCAGGTCGGCCCATCTGAGCTTTCATTGTCTCAAAGGCAGAGCAGGATCCCCAGGGCTCGGTTTACACCTATCACCATTTCTAGCCACTGGGGGGCCATAGGCAGGCTGGGGGATGTAAATGTTTTCCACAAGATTTGAGTCTATTTAAGATGAATTTTAAGTTTTGTAATCTGTGCCTTAGTTGACAGGACTTGGTGGTCGATGCGTGCTTCAACAGTAGAATAAAGGCCAAACTTACCTTTTACTTTGAAACAATACGGACTTCCAGAATTCTTCCACTTAACGATGGTCCGTGTCCCGTGTGGTCCCTCAGGTCAGGGTGTCTCCGTCTGCGATAAGCTGCAGTGTGTGTGCGACAAAGCGACAGCAGAGTGTATGGCAGCGGCCCACTTTAACCACAGCCTGCCATCGCAGCAGTGCCGCGGCACCGCGCCTCCCTGCCGCCGGGCCAGCAGGCCCCCCAAACCACGGCTTTCACCTCAGTCCAGCGAGGAGAGCGAGGAGCCGCGGGGAGGAAACTCGAACGGGAAGCTGGAGCCCGGCAGCTCTCGGGACACATCGAGGGATTCAAACACACCGCCGCCTCGCCGAGAGCAAAACAGGTGAGAAGAGAAGGAACTCTAGCAGATCAGATTTTACTCTCATGAAAAATAATAGTGGTCACTTTGTTAATATCCACAAAACTTCATCAGGGCCCGAGCACTATGGTTTCTGTAAGTATTATTTTTCTGCTGAGCAATCACATTTTTGAGGGGTGTGGGATTCTCAAAAACTAACAAAAAGACGCCTTAGATTACAAGTTTTTTCATTATATATACACGATATATATACACACATACATATAAAGACTTATACATACATATATACACATATACTGTGTATATATACATATACACACATATATCTCATATCTGTCTGTCTGTCTGTCTGCAGTGATGAAGGCTCTGACCTGCAGGACAAAGAGACGCTGACAAATCCTCTGGCTGGATGGTCCGGCAGCTCCACACCCCCCCCTCCTCATCCTCCTCCTCCTCCTCCTCTCTCCAGCGAGGAGAGCCGAGACCCACCCAGAGGGACACACGGCGGGATTCAAACCCACAACCACAGGCCGAGTGCAGGGCAGATCCAGGGCCAAAGACCAGCTGGGAGACCGGGGGGGACGGGACCGTCGGGGACCGGGGGAAAAGAGGAGGAGGAGGAAAAAGAAGAGGAGGGGGGAGAGGAAGAAGAAGAAGAGGGGGGAGGAGAGGAGGAAGAGGGAAACTAAAAGCAGGGTTTCCCCCAGTGTATCACGAGCCTGGTGGCCCTAAACTGCCCCCCCACCTGGTCTAAGGATTCTTTTTGTAACCCATTTCTTTAAGACTGTAACTACAGTCACAGAAGAGCAGCTCGGTTGGAAACTTGGACATAATCACATTTTAACATCTCCACTGACTTAATGTAGAGCCCAAATCTGCTGCCATCAGTCCATAAGCGCCCCGTGGAAATAAAAGACACTTGCCACCAGGCTAAACTACGTTTCTGGGGGGAAACCCTAAAGCAAATGTACTGCTTTCCAGTATTGCATTCCAATAATAATCGTGAATTGTGAATACTTGATTAAAGAGTATTAACCGATACTTTTGTTCCCGATAACAGAAGTTGTAATTTGTACAAATAACGTCAAAAAAGCAGATTTGTGACATGAAATAACTCTCCAGAACACATTAAAGAAAAACTATAAATAAAAGCAGACATCCATGTGTAGTATCTTTCTTAAAAAACAACAAAAAACTGTAATAAAGACATCACAGCTCACCGGTATTGATAGAAACAATTTATTTATGTCTGGAACATCAATCTCAACACACAACTATTAAATAGAGGCTTTGTGATGAATCGCTGAGGCTCTGCTGCCACTGCAGGAAATCAGTTAAAAACATTTCATTTCTGTTGGTTCCACATATTCATTATTTATAATGATTATTGTTTGGGCATTTTAGCCCCTTATTTCTATAGGACAGCTTAGACTTGAGAGTGGGGAAAGGGGGATGACATGCAGCAAAGGGCCGCAGGTCAGAGTCGAACCCGCGGCCTCGAGGAGTAAACCTCTATATATGGGCACCCGCTCTACCAGGTGAGCTAACCGGGCGCCCATATTTCCTTTAAAAAAACTTAACAGCAAAGTAACGTGAATCAGGAATCAGTTCATTAACCCTTACTCATAAGATTGGGTTTTCCTACAATCTGTCTAAATCCGCTATATTAACTGTATTGCAGATTTTGGCAGGGGGGGGGCAGGGGGTTTGGCAGCTAGCGGATCAAGGAGAGATACCTACGATCGGTTTGAGACTAAAATGAAATTGAGCTGAAACCACGCAGGACTCATAGTGCACCTTTAAAGCCGTTTGTATGGCTGTAAACTGTGGAAAAAGGTTAATTTCGGGCTTCTGCACATGTGGAACCATCAGAACTAAATAGGAAATTGTGGGCTCTTAAATCAAAGTGAAACTGGAGCAGAACCCCAGCGCTGTTAGTGGTTTAACTCCTCAGTGTGTTGGACACGAAGCTGAGCTTCACGCAGACACACAAAGACACACTGCTGCAGCACAAACATGAGAAAACATCATCTAAAGCTCGGCTGTTTTTGTTCTGCAGTATTCAGCTGGGAAACTGAAAAAAGCCCCCCTTAAAAAGTTCATCACTTTATTGTTTTTCAAGCGATTTTTTGTGTCCAGCATCCTGAAGTTAGACACGTCAGCAGCGACATGATTTCACCCTCTTTACTGATTTCTTCTCTTGTCTTTAAAGGGTCAATTTTCTTTTTTCCAACCTGGGAACTCATTTATAAAACTCTATTCTATTCTATTCTGAGTCTTAACACCTGTACACACTCTTCTCGTTATACATACGGACGTGCGTTGCCTCATACGGTCGTGCACGAGCCTCCTCCCAAGGCCGTCCCATATTTGTCCTAATAAGGTCCATATCAATCAATCAATCAATCAATCAATGAATATTCCAGCCTTGTTAAGGAGCCCTGGATGACCAATCATGAAACGGAAAAATGGGAAAAAACACGATTCAGTGATCGTGAGATTGATGTTCTCTTGTTAAATCTGCCAGGCTGTTGATTGGTTGGAATACACAGGCCATCTGGGACTGTAGGGCTGTTTATTAATTGTCCCGACAACGAGGTTAATTAAGTCCATTAAACTGATATTGGCTTCATCAGGGTCTAATTAACCCTTGTGTGGTGTTGGTGTCTGTTGGAACCGCTAAGTTCACTCACTCAAGTTCACAGGTTTTATAAATGAGGCCCCAGGACTATTTTCTCCGTGATTGGTGTCTAAGTGACTAATGTGAACAAAGATCTTTGAAATTGGGCCAACATTGAGCTGGAACGCTGGAAACGGCAGCCGTGAGCTGGGCTGCAGCGTAACCATACAGGGCAAATGGCCATTGTCAGTTTGCGTCCACTAAAAGATCGCCATCACCAAACCCACCAGACTCCATGTAAATAATCACTACTTTTAGAGTGTATAGAGCAGCATATCTCCACCAGACTCCATGTAAATAATCACTACTTTTAGAGTGTATAGAGCAGTATATCTCCACCAGACTCCATGTAAATAATCACTACTTTTAGCATGTATAGAGCAGCATATCTCCACCAGACTCCATGTAAATAATCACTACTTTTAGCGTGTATAGAGCAGCATATCTCCACCAGACTTCATGTAAATAATCACTACTTTTAGCGTGTATAGGGCAGCATATCTCCACCAGACTCCATGTAAATAATCACTACTTTTAGTGTGTACAGAGCAGCATATCTCCACCAGACTCCATGTAAATAATCACTACTTTTAGCATGTATAGAGCAGCATATCTCCACCAGACTCCATGTAAATAATCACTACTTTTAGAGTGTATAGAGCAGTATATCTCCACCAGACTCCATGTAAATAATCACTACTTTTAGCATGTATAGAGCAGCATATCTCCACCAGACTCCATGTAAATAATCACTACTTTTAGCGTGTATAGAGCAGCATATCTCCACCAGACTTCATGTAAATAATCACTACTTTTAGCGTGTATAGGGCAGCATATCTCCACCAGACTCCATGTAAATAATCACTACTTTTAGCATGTATAGGGCAGCATATCTCCACCAGACTCCATGTAAATAATCACTACTTTTAGCATGTATAGGGCAGCATATCTCCACCAGACTCCATGTAAATAATCACTACTTTTAGCATGTATAGGGCAGCATATCTCCACCAGACTCCATGTAAATAATCACTACTTTTAGCGTGTATAGAGCAGCATATCTCCACATGTAAAAGGGTGAATTAAGAGTTTATTTCAACCAGACCAGAGTGGTGATTGTTGGAACAGGAAAGATGAACCAAGACGGCTTTTGGTAGTTTAACTTTGTTTCTGTCGACTTTGAATGAAGTGGCTTTTACGATGATAAAATGACTGTTTATTAACATGGAGTCTGGTGGGTTTGGTGATGGTGATTACGGGGCTGTTTCATGTTAAACTAAAAGGATCTTACTCTTTAATAAAAGGTCTATCTCTGTAGGGATCCTTTTCATAACGTTGTCAGACACTTAGACTAATAATCTGAGCCTGTCAGCGGCAAAAAAACAGCACTTTTAGCGAAGCGGATTTCAGGGCTTTGTCAGGTTAAACAGAACTTTTAGTGGATGGAAATTGAACATAATTGCCCAATATCTCACTTTGTAGTTGTTTTTGTTGCTAACGGTGTCGCTTAATACTGGACAAATGTCAAAGATTGTTGTTCCCATGAGTCCCCAAAGAGACACAAAGATGGGAAAACAGGGTCCAGGTTGAAAAACAAAAGCAAAGTGATAGGATTTTAAGACTTGATGGTGACTTTACTCACCGGCCAGGAGGGACTTTTGACAGTTTGACACGCAGTTATTCTTGAATACAACATTTCACAAACTAAAAATTGGGGAAAAATACCTCTGATGATCAAGTTGTACCGACAGACTCTCTGTGCTGATTCATTTTTGCTATAGTACCAGGTACACAGTGATCAAAGTGCAAACATCATGTTTCATAATAACAATTATTAAACTGAGCTAATCAAGCTATATCTATGAAATATACTTTATTAAAAGTAGCAGTGATGAGTCATTCACAGACTGATGATTGATTCCTGCATCCAGCTAAGCTTTCGGCTGTTCTCAGATCATTTGCTATACTAATGAGTTAACTATTGACACGGAAGTTGCAGCTGCGGACAGATTCAGGACCAGATTCACTCCACTACATCTCCCATATAGCCATTCAATGGTAATATTTTAATGAATGGGTGAAGTTTTTCAAACTGCAGCCAATTTAATAGACCACAACATATAATACAGGCATGACGTTGTATGCCTGAAGAAGTCTGGGCACCGCAACGTGCTTCTTGTTTTTTGATCTGGTTCTCAGATACTGTTTATGCAAAAATAATGGCGTGAATCTGCAGATGAGTCCTCTCGATCTCTGGAAGGATTGTGTGATTGAGACTCTGCAAGCTGCAACTTTTCCGGCAACATTAAACTCCAGATGCTAGAATTAGCGCAGATACAACTTTTCTTCTCTTTACTAAGCAAAAATACCTGACATCCTCCCACTAAAGATATGATATTCATGAATTTCTCAGCATATTTGAAATGATATAATAGATTAAGTAACACTGAGACAATTTCTCCCGCATGGATAAGAACTGCACGATCCCGTTGAAACCCTGAACTGTCGACTTCATCGTAAACAACAACACAATGCAACGTTGAAAAGAAAAACAAGAAACACATTTCCCAATCTCTACCAGGCAATGATTCAACCATACAGGATGCATACAATGTACAAAAATATATGATATACTGCTATGATGACACATTCATAAAGGAAGTGATCGTATCCAAGCAAACGCTGGCTTATTTTACATCAGTTTTAAGGAAAATCTGATTTTAGAGATATTAATAACTTGTTAAAATGGATTTATATTCCCAGTCGACGACGTGACGTTAAGATACCGTGCAGTTAGTTTATATAATGCATGTTTCTAAGTCGAGCTATGATAACGGTGATATTAAAATCAAGAGTTTGCCTTTAAAGCTAAGACGTTACGCAGATAAAAATCACTTTAATGCATCGGTGGAGGAGAGGTCTTTATACAGAGGGAAAATATCAAAAGGGATTTTTATTATCTCGAGGCTGCTCTGCTCACAAAACTTCTACAAACGCTTCGAGCAGCGTGTCGCGTCTCGTCCACGAACACAACCCGAGCTCGACAACCCGAGCTCGACAACCCGAACCCGAGCTCGACAACCCGAGCTCGGCAACCCGAGCTCGGCAACCCGAGCTCGGCAACCCGAACCAGACAACCCGAGCTCGACAACCCGAGCTCGACAACCCGAAACCCGAGCTCGACAACCCGAGCTCGACAACCCGAGCTCGACAACCTGAGCTCGACAACCTTTCACGTTCAAAACCATCTGGAAACGTACAAAAATCAATCAAACACAAACAGCTTTAACATCGCGCTCTCTTCACTCTCCCGTCTTATTTCTCCATCGTTCACCATCTAACTTAACTATAACCAGAGAAAAGGAGCAACAAGAACAAGCAGAAATAATATTTTTCTCTCTACAAACTTACTATAGACATTTACATTGCTACGTTTTGGTCAAAAAATGAATATCTTCTGCTACGTTTCCCCCTCTCATTCCCCCTGCTCTGGCGTTTCCCCCTCTCATTCCCCCTGCTCTGGCGTTTCCCCCTCTCATTCCCCCTGCTCTGACGTTTCCCCCTCTCATTCCCCCTGCTCTGGCGTTTCCCCCTCTCATTCCCCCTGCTCTGGCGTTTCCCCCTCTCATTCCCCCTGCTCTGGCGTTTCCCCTCTCATTCCCCTGCTCTGGCGTTTCCCCTCTCATTCCCCTGCTCTGGCGTTTCCCCCTCTCATTCCCCCTGCTCTGGCGTTTCCCCCTCTCATTCCCCCTGCTCTGACGTTAGTGCTGCAGCCTCAATGGCTGCTAACGGAGACCTTTGGCAACACTGAAACGGTTTCTCCTCCTGATTGGGTCTTATCGATCACAAAGTCTCGTTCTCTGGAACTAAGCTACTAACGTTACCATGGCAACTACCACGCTGCCTCCTCTTTATGGTTTGGGGGTGTTAGTTTAAAACAGAGCTTAGTTCTTCTACTGCAGCTAAAAACACTCAGAGGTGCACGGAGATCACTTTTGGCTCAAAACTCCGCTTGAAAATCGAAACGTAGCGATGTAAATGTAGCCTAATTTTCAGCCAGATGTTACCGTCCTCTGTCTCGTGTGTTGGCGCTCTAACCTGCGGCTGATTCATGAGGACTATGGCTACCTGAGCCTCAGATCTCTGCAGGGTAAATCCAGACAGCTAGCTAGACAATCTGTCCAGGTTTACGAGTTTTCTGACGACTAAAACTACTTCTGAACGTACACACGTTCCACCAAAACAACTTCCTTCCCGAGGCTATTTAGCAGCGGCACCGTGGCTCTGTCCGGCGCTTAACCCCGCCCAAGACAATTGTGATAGTTCTTTTTAAAAATGCCAATAAACCAAAGCATGTTTTTTCCCATCTAGGAATGCAGTGTGAACTAGCCAGACCTTCTTCCGCAGCACAGTGGAGGATGGTCTGGCAATGCGAGACTACTTCCAAACCAAATCACCTTTCTCTGAGTGAAAGGGACCGCTGACCTTTGACCTGGAATAACGCACCGGCGGCGAGCTGCTGGGACCCAACGATGCCTCCCAACCGGAGGGCTTTACAGGGCTCAGATCAGAGACACCGATACCCATCTGCTATCAACAGATCCCAGCTGCAGCTCCACCAGATAAGAAGCACCTCGCTCCAAGAGAACGCTCCTGTCCCGCTCTCGCTCTCGCAAAACAACACCGTCCTGTGGGAACTGTTGAAAAGCACAGCTGATTGAATCATCCCAAAATGTCACTGCTTTGTATCTGAAACTCCAAATATGGCTGCTCGCAGGGCGCCTGCTAACATCTTTTTTTATTTAGGCCTTTGAAATTATGGAACAGGAGCAGAACAACTTCTGTCTTTGTCTTTTAGAAGCTGCCAACAAAGCTGTGTGGAGCTGAAAGCTGCAGGGACCCAAATAGTCAACGTATCAACGATGCATGGAGAGGAGAGAATAACGCCATCCTGCCGTATGAAATCTAACTCCACAGAAAGGACGCTAGACTCCTTCTGCCACACAGCTGCAGATACATGTTCAAATCCCAACCTGAAGCCCATTTGCACAGGTATCACCAGGGGAAAAAAATCACTGTCCCACGTCTGTTTCATGTTGCACATTTGCACCGAATCAGTCTGTATTTTACTCAAATTTACTGACATAATGCCCTAAACTTTCTGTTATGACACCATATGCACCATTCAGAGGAAACACGGGCCACACCGTTGCCTCGAAGCCGGAGCTGGGATCGACGACACGCCCGAGTTGACTGCGTTCCATTTATAAGTCGGATTTTCATTGTTTTTATTACCTCTAGTCAGGTTAGCCATTGTTAGCAATGCCAGTTCACAACAACGCAGTCTTCTATCTCTGGAAATGTTGCTACGCTACACCAAAAACAACGTAGCAACATTTCCACGGATAGAAGATGGACAGGACTGTGTGTACGATTTAAAGGGACACAAATAAGACAGAAGTGCTAATAACTGTACATTACTACAGCTTCACTACTGTTGATGCACGGGGCAGCCATGTTGGATTTTGAGCTCAGGTGCTCAGAGGTTGTCAAGCTCAGAAATCTAAGGTCACGGGGCGTGTTTCAGACTTTTGACCTTGAAAAATCTGACTTCCGAGTACAAGTAGAACGCACTATTTAGCCTGAATCACCGGCCACATCTCTGCGATTGGGCGTTGGCGCCCACTGACGCTTAATTCTGCAATCAGAGCTTTGTTTGTGCAGTTACATGCTGTAGGGGGACGGCATCTTCCTAGCTTCCTTCCTAGCTAGCTAGCTAGCTAGGAAGCTAGCTAGCTAGCTAGGAAGTAGACTAGCTAGGAAGTAGAACTCAATCCGAGAAAAACAAGCAACAGAAAAACAACAGCAAGTGCGATTGAGATAGACTGAGGTTTTTGGGAGTTGACTTACAGTAATAAGAGCTCTTTAAATCATATATTTCTTTATTTTATTATTGTGAAAAACTGCTGCAGCTCATTTCTCTGTTGGCTAAAACTTAACTAGAAAGAAGCTAGAAACGTCGCTAGCTTCCCCCTAACAAGCCATCGGCTAACATGAACA
>JABXJD010000635.1:55000-62500 GCA_013375575.1 Percina caprodes
TGTGTACAGTACGATACTACATCTACACACACCTACACACAATACTGCACCACAGTACACAAGAAGCAAGGATTTCTGCCCTCTAAGGGTGTGGGATAGAGGTTGCATGTGGTTGGCTCGTGTGCATCTCAATGGAAAGGCATCTAAGATGGAGGGTTGTTGGTTCTACTCCCTTTTAGCTCAGTGGGTTTACATCCACCGTCACACAGGACACAAAGAAATACGACCACATGACTCCTGTTTCAGCTTCATTACAGGCTCCCAGGAGGTTTCAGAATTGACTTTAAAGTCTATTGATCACTTTTAAAGCTCTTCAAGGCCTCTCGCTGTGTTATATTTCTGACCTTTTAGTCCCATATACACCAGCACGCACCCTGAGATCCTCGGGCAGAGGTCTGCTATCTGGTCCAGAGTCTCGACTGAAAACTAAAGGGGTCAGGGCCCGAGGCTCTGGACCAGCCTGCCTGAGGAAACCAGGTCAGCTGAGTCAGTGAACTCTTTTAAGTCCCTTCTTAAAACATACTTTTATAGGAGAGCCTTTCCCGATCTTATTTGACTTTATCTTTTTTATTTTATTGTATTTTATAGAAATTTTATATTTATCTGTATTTTAGTTTTTCAATGTTTTCATGCTTTTATCTTTTTGTATTATTGTCTCTTGTGTATATTGTCTTTACACTTGTTTAAACTTGTTTTTGAAAAGTGCTCTACAAATAAAGATTATTATTATTATTATTATTAAATATTGCATTCGACACCCCTCATACTTATAAGGCATCTTACAGCTTTTCTTACCGCTACAGCAGAATAATCTCAAGTGTTAAATCAGTAACTGTCTACATCAGGATGTCTCAAGCTTTTAGGCTTTTATTTATTCATTTATTTATTTATTTTAATCTCACTGCCACAGAAATGAGAGTGCTGTCTCACTCATAGATGTAATTTGAAGATTTTTTTTAAGAAGATAATTAAACTTTTTTGTGGAAAAACTACATCAGGCACAAACTATTAATAAAGGGGATCTTTAAGCACTGCGTTCACTTGTTATTGGTTCTTAAAAGCATGGACGGAGCCCTCAAATGGTTACGCAGAAGTGAAGAAGACAGTCTTTGTTGTGATCTAGCACGGCAGTCTTCCATCACTGTCTGCAGTGTTTCCAGCTTTAAAGAGACCCTATTATAGTGGTCTTGGGGTCTACTAGAATAGGTTCACATCATTAGACGTTGTAAAACACACGTTTCTCACGCTGCAGCTCCTCTGTCTGAAACGCTCGGTCTGAGCTCTTCCTGAAAAGCCAAGTCCGCTCTGATTGGTCTACTGGCCCAACAGGTTGTGATTGGTCAACCAAATTCAAACCCGCTGCTTGGCGGGCTGTGCTTGCTCAGGCAGCACCTATATGGGCAGCGGCAGACCCTGAAACGGATCTGCTTGAAGGGTCGACGTAGTCAGGTATAGGCATGGGGAGTGGGGATTGGTTAGGGTTAGGTGAAGACTGCCAGGGTAAGCCAATCAGAGGCAGAATAAGCACCGGACTAGCATCTACCATTGGCAGCACATTTGAAAAACTGGGCTGGCTTTCTTAATCAATGACATCACTATTAGAGGACTTTGAAACAGGAATGTGGGCGAGTGTTTTTAGGGTGGTTGAGAAAAGTGCTGTCTGTGGGAGAGATATAGATACATAACACACTAAAAGATGGGAATAATAAATTCAACGTAATCTCGGGTCTTTAATGGCAGGAGATCAGGCACAGTACTGTCTACAGTACGTTTTATTTACTGTCGCTGCATTAATTGCCACTAACGTTATTTTGTTGTGTTCATACAGCTCTGTTTCCATCCACACGTTTTTATCCGAATTAAGTGATATCGAATGAAAAATGTCTTCTGGAAACAGTCAAATTTTCTGGAATTTCATGAATATCGACTCAAAGGAAACATGTTCGGGCTCATTTGATTTTCTCTTGATGATATTCGGCTTATGTGATAAACGCTGATGGATTATTTGCTGAATAAATAATGAATTGCGATTAAGTTTAGGTAATTTTATGGTTGCAACCCACCACAAAACGAAGAAGAAGAAGTTGTAGTTCATTTCCCCCAGCTGTTCCTCTCTGTCTGCACACATGGCGGGGGGGCAACGAAGACAGATGGACGTGGACGGACGAGGAGACGAGAGACTTTCTGGATTTAATTTATCAGGAACTCATGAAAGAAATGGCCGACAAAGGTTAGGACCATACACTATATATATTGATATTATTATATATAAATATAATATTAACGGTCCGTGGGACGTCCTGCGGAGACAATGGAAGACGCTCAGACAGAGAGACATGTCTCAAAAAAAAAAAAAGAGTCTCGCAGCGGTGCCGGGGGCAATAAAGACAAGTTGCATCTGCATCGTCATAGCGATGTGTTGATAGCGTTGTTGTTTTCTTATTATAGCTCGATATGTCTCTACCAGCTGGAACATGAGCTCTATTACAACCCGTCCCACAGTGATCATGTGATGGGAGACGGGAGCCATTTTATCTAGAAACACTTTGTTTGCTTGAATATTGTGCAATTCAGTGTGAAAATGAATGGAAACACCTTAAATGTCTAAAATCAATTCGATACGCAAACCAGCATGTGACGTCATCACCAGGTTTTTATTGGCTTTAAAGCCGTTGGATGGAAACACACTGTCACCACATTTATTCGCATGAGTTTTTTTTACCGAACTTCAGATAATTCGACTGACGAGTGGATGGAAACTTCGCTACTGACAGAGTATCTTGATCTCAAACAGTACACAACTCCACAGCGGACTCGTCTACAGCGCTACTCTACAGGGTTACCTCTGGACCGCTGCTTGCACCTGTGGAGGATTTTTCCTACTGTGTAGAGCACTGATGTGAGTTGAAAGCGTGTCAGAGGGAAGAAAACAGAAGCACAACGATTGTTAGACCAAAGCTGATCCAAATGACAACCACATTTCTAAGGCTAGGTACCAAAACCCGGTGCTAATACGGCACTGGCGCCAAAACAACCGCTATATACCAGACTGGATAGAAACGCAGATTTCGGTGTCCCTCATTTCAGTGTATACGGTGTAAAGGGTGTCTGTATTTGACTGTAGAGGACTCCAACAGCGGGACGTAACAGTCTGCAGCTGCCGTTGTTGGAAAAACACCACAGACGGGGCGTTCACATGAAACTGGGAGACTTAAGCCTCGTGGTGCATTCAAAGTTATTGGAAAATACCTTTTTCCCCCATCAGGTGATTGTTTCAGTTGTTTTAATAGTAAGTTACTGGTGAAGTAACCAAGGTATTGTTATTACATTTGTAATAAATCATTAAATGTTGACCACATGACCTTAGCAATAAACAAGCTGTTGTTTTGTGCTATTGTTTTTAAATTTATTTTTTATTAAGTATCGGGTTAGACACCGTTTTAAAAGTCTCTTTTTAGCACCAGTATCAGAAAAAACCCATATGATACCCAACTCTACACGTTTCTCAATCTGATACCTGATTTATTTGGTGAAAATCGAAGAACGTTATATCTTCCTTGCGTTGGGTTTGTATGGTTACTCACAAAGCTGGATTTAAAATATGAAAGAAAATGAGTCTTGAGGATTAATCGTTGCTGCATAAATCAACTGTTGTCCTGATGAGAAACGTCTCTTTTAATTGCCAGGGAGGATGACGCAGACTGTGACAACCTTCTGTGTAATAAAGCCGATCTCACAATGGGTTCTTTAAAGTGTATTTTTTGTTCACTCAACAACTCCTTAAGCTGTTAATCCCTCAAAGCCCTTTCAGCGCGATCTTTATCCAAGAGTGCCAACAGTTCTGCGGGGCACCGCGAGTTGAAACCGAAGGGAAATAAAAATGTAACACAGTGTACCAAAAGACAACAATCTCCATGTTAAATCCTATGATCTCACTTTGTTTAATAACTTGTTCAACTCGCAGTAGATTCATCCAACTTATGCATCTACTTGTTGAACTCTAACTGTAGCTACACGGGTCCTATTTGAACGATCTGAGCGCACGGCGTGAAGCGCCTGGTGCAGCTGCGTTTAGGGCGGGTCCAAATCCACCTTTGCTAGTTTGACGGCAGGAAAAAGAGTCCGTGTGCCGGGTGCATGGTCCTAAAGGGTTGGACTTAGTGTCTTCATTAATCAGAGGTGTGTTCTGGGCGTAACATGCAGTCAACCAATCAGAGGTCCTCTCCCATTCCCTTTAATAACCAGGCGCATTTGGACCTCGGAGCATCGCTGTTATGATGAAGGATTTACACCCTCATATCTTTATTTGTAATCTTCTGCATGTGTGTGTTTCTGCTGTGAGTCCCGTGTGTGTAACACGCATAGTGTGTGTGTGTGCGCTGTGCACGAGCATAGGAGCATTTTAATTCTCTGTTTTGTGGGTCAATGGCGTGATCACTTTCCGCTGACTTTGGACTCTTGGCTCAGCATTGCTGAATCCTTGAAATCCATGCTACAGCCCTCTCACTTCTATCTGTGTGTGTGTGTGTGTGTGTGTGTGTGTGTGTGGTCCCTTTTGTCTTATGCCGGTCTCCCTGTCAATGCCTCTTGGCTGTTTGTGTGTTTGTGTGTGTCGGTTTCTGTGTGTCTTGTTTGTGAGCTACAGACATCGTTCCTGCTGTTGTGTTTTTGTTGCGTCTCCCTCCTTCCTGTATTTCCTCTCCTTGTTTTGGTGTGGAAACGTGATGAAGGATTATGGAAAAGGTGCACTTCTTCTTCTGTATGTGTAGTGTTCTTTTCTGTATACTGACATCGAGACAATACCAATGTTTTTGTTTAAATTTGATTTGATCCCAAAAAATGTGGACTCAAAAGCTCCAGGCTTCCCAGTAGACTTGTATGATTTATTCCATGTAAGAGCGACACCTTCCCAAATCGTCTGTTTCTATTGTACTTCAATAAAGGATGAACATAATTTAAAAACATCCCAAAGTGCCGTAAAAGAGATCCATGTACCTGTGACCTGGGGGACGTAGGGAATGGAGAGTCTCTCTGCGTTGTATCCCGGTCCTGCCAGACACTCGGCCATGTCGGCTGTCTGGAAGTACAGCAGCCGGTCCTCCTTGTCCAGAGATTCAGGGATTCTGGGAGAAAAAAGGAGAGGGATGAAGACCATTGGTGGATCCCAAGTCTCTTATTTGATATCTCCTCCCTCAAACCGCAGTCCTTCTGGCCCTCTTTCATGAAGGCTGCCTCAAAGCTCTTAATCCTGCCCTGAGGAGCTAGGATGGAGGAGGGATCTCTGAGGAGCTATGAGCGAGGACACAGAGAGCAGCCTTCTACATCATCCACACACATCTACATAACGCAAGCCTTCCGTGATCGCACACCCCCATCATAATAACTTCTCTTTGGTTCAGTTTGTGTTTCCAGAACATTTGAACACTAGAGATAAAAAAGTAAGACAACAGTAAGAAGTGAATTTGAAAAGAAGTTAGACGGTCCAGTGCAGGAGACGATCCAGACTGGATGGATTATGGATAGAGGGACACTCATGTTTACGTGCGATAACCAACCATGCTATCCTCTTCCTCAACAACAGCAGCGCTCCGACTGCAGCGGCCACAAGTTTTAGACCGTGGTTGCACGAAGAAACTAGCCTGGCTCCGCCCTCCTATGTACGTCGGCTCAATTTTCATTTTCTTTCAGTACGTCGCCTGGGTTTGAGGTACATTCGCGGGGTTTCTCTGGCCAATCTTTACCGGTCCAATCAGCAAACAGAGGGAGCGGCTGAGAACGATGGCGTTGAGGTTGTGCGCTAGTTTGAGTTGTAGTTCCGTAATGGCGAAGGAGAAAGATGCGAGCGAAGCCATTCACTGTGTATTTTTTTTTTCAAAATAACACTGATACTTTACCTGAGTTTCAGGTCTGACACCAGAATTATACTTTTTGGATATCTTGCAAAAAAAAAAAGCATGTTTTTCTAAAGTACACTTTTTTGTTGTTGTTGCCAATGTAGCAACGTTGTTGTCCAAACCGAAGACCGTTGCCCAGATAAAATACTATTTAAAATCAGCAACACTTTAATTCAAATTAGGGACTAAATCAATGAAAGATTAGAAAACCAGACCAAGAATATGATCAGACGTTAGACTCAATGTCAACATCCTGTACTCGTTATACTGAAACATTTTTTGTTGTTGTTGTTGTTGTAGCAAAATAAGTATAGAGGTTTTATAGCCAGACAAGTCTCTTATTTTCTATCACAAACGTAAAACTGGTTCTGCATATGTTCATGAAACTTAACCTCCAGCCTGCAAAGTAGGACACTTACGGACACTTGTCTCTGAAGATGTGTTCTGGGAGGAGATGCTGAGCATCCATGCTCCTCAGCTCAATGACCTGAAGAGATAACAACGGAAACAACAAATATAATATAAAGAAGAATGGAGATAACAACAAGCTAGGTTTAACAGCAGAGTAACATCCGCATATTAGTAATCTGAAAGTAATACATCTTTGAAATTGGTCCAGTATTAAGCGTAAACGCTGTAAGCAGCATCCGCAGATCATGGCTGCAATGTGACCCTGTGGGGAAAATGTGCATTGTCAATTTCCTTCCACTAAAAGTGCTCCTTTTGCCGCTGACAGTCTCAGATTATTCTTCTAAGTGTCTGACATCATTATTGAAAGGATGCCTGCAGAGATAGACCTTTAAAACCTCTTTAAGATCTTTCTTTTTAACCAGAAACAGCTCTGAAGTCGCTAGCGCTGAACCCACCAGACTCCATTCAAAAAAACAATACTTTTAGCGTGTATAGAGCCAACATACAGTATTTCCACATGTAAATCCGTTAACTATGTGTTTATTTCAACTTAAACTAGAGTTGTGATGGTTGGAAAAGTGGGAAAACAACCCCAAAACAGCATTTCACAGTTATATTTTGTTTCTGTTGACTTTGAATGAAGTGTATCTTACAATGCTGAAATTACTGTTTATTTACATGGAGTCTGGTGGGTTTAGCAAACACAATTTCACAGAAGTTTTTATGTTTAAAAAAAGGATCTTAATCTTTAACAGAAGGCCGACCTCCTTAGAAATCCTTTCCATAATGTTGTCCGACACTTAGAAGAATAACCTGAGTCGATCAGCGGCAAAACGAGCACTTTTGTGAAGGTAAATACAAGCTGGACAATTGTCCTATTAACTTACATTATAGCTTGATTTACCGCTGCTGACTACAGCGATCTCTCTTAATACTGGACCGATGTCAAAGATTGTTGTTCCCATCAGTCACTTACACACAAAAACATTGGAGTTTTGACACGAGTCTCATTCATCAAGATGTGAAAAACAATCAAGCTTCATCAACATTTCGGTGGTTCACCTTGCTGACGTGCTGGCAGAAGGGAGGGTTTGCAATCATCTGGCTCAGGAAGTTGAGGTACGCTGCCACCAACGCCATGATGCCACAGCGGATAAACATCGGCATGTTCTCCTCGTTAGCCAGAGCCATGTCC
>JABXJD010000635.1:67500-102500 GCA_013375575.1 Percina caprodes
AATAACAGATCCATACTTGGCGCCTGTGTATCGGTACAGTATTACCACTGAAGATATCGCGATACTACGCTGTATCTTTTTTCCCCCCACCCTTAGAAAATAGTGACTTTTAGGATTTTCTACCTTCTTCATGAATGCAACGTCTTGCTTGGAAATCTTCTCTCTTTTAATCTTCAATGCTGCAACATTGGGGATGATTCTGCAACGGAGACGCACACAAAACCCAAATTAGTACATTTATAATTAGTATACATTTATACAAGTACACAAGTCAATTTAAAAAGTTGCTCTAAGCGATGTCACATACAGGCTCAAACGGCAACAAAATAATCTGTGCCAACCTGCACCACGAAACATACACAAACAGGGTTCCAGCCAATAACCAATCAGAAGGAGTAGGGGATGGGGCTTGGGGGGGTTTAGTGCACTGAAGAGCACGGAAGAGAGGGGGTGGCAAGCTATATAGACCTTAGTAGACCTTAGTGGTTCCTTAATACTGTATCTCTTAGTCTCTTTTATATAGACCTTAGTGGTCCCTAATACTGTATCTGAAGTCTCTTTTATATAGACCTTAGTGGTCCCCTAATACTGTTTCTGAAGTCTCTTTTATATAGACCTTAGTGGTCCCTAATACTGTATCTGAAGTCTCTTTTATATAGACCTTAGTGGTCCCTAATACTGTTTCTGAAGTCTCTTTTATATAGACCTTAGTGGTCCCCTAATACTGTTTCTGAAGTCTCTTTTATATAGACCTTAGTGGTCCCCTAATACTGTATCTGAAGTCTCTTTTATATAGACCTTAGTGGTCCCCTAATACTGTATCTGAAGTCTCTTTATATAGACCTTAGTGGTCCCCTAATACTGTATCTGAAGTCTCTTTTATATAGACCTTAGTGGTCCCCTAATACTGTATCTGAAGTCTCTTTATATAGACCTTAGTGGTCCCCTAATACTGTATCTGAAGTCTCTTTTATATAGATCTTAGTGGTCCCCTAATACTGTATCTGAAGTCTCTTTTATATAGACCTTAGTGGTCCCTAATACTGTATCTGAAGTCTCTTTTATATAGACCTTAGTGGTCCTCTAATACTGTATCTGAAGTCTCTTTTATATAGATCTTAGTGGTACCCAGGACTCGGTTTACACCTATCACCAATATAAGTCTCGTTTTATTTGACAATACTTTGAACATCAACAAGAAGTAACATCACCCGACATCGCTTAGAGCACCTTTAAGGTGGTTGTTCTTTCCGTCAATATAGTTTTGCATAGTTTTTATCCACTTCCTGTCCTCTGAAAACCATGTTTCTGCAGATGTGTTGTCGTTGAGTGTTTGTAATAAACTGAAGGATGAATTGTTCCTTTATTTGATGAGAAAACCCTCCTACTTCCTAAGATAAATAAACTACTACAAAGCCTCTGGGATCAGCAGCAACATGCAGCAGGAATATCAATCCAGAAACATCAGATAGAAGAAGAAAACACTGAAGGGAACATTTTAACCGCTCAACCAGTACTCTACTTTAAGTACTTTAACTGCATTTAGCTTTTAGTTCAGTAAGGTTTTGAATGCAGGTGGTATTACAGTGTTACAGTATTAATGCTTTTAGTGCACTGCATCTAGAACAACATGAGATACAGTTCATGTATCCCTCTGGAACCTCTGATGCTACATCCCAGGATGCTGTTCACCACAGCCTACAACCTCCTTAGCTTAAAAGTCCCATGACACAGTGCTATCTGGATGCTTTTATATAGACCTTAGTGGTCCCTAATACTGTATCTGAAGTCTCTTTATATAGACCTTAGTGGTCCCTAATACTGTATCTGAAGTCTCTTTTATATAGACCTTAGTGGTCCCCTAATACTGTATCTGAAGTCTCTTTTATATAGACCTTAGTGGTCACCTAATACTGTATCTGAAGTCTCTTTATATAGACCTTAGTGGTCCCTAATACTGTATCTGAAGTCTCTTTTATATAGACCTTAGTGGTCCCCTAATACTGTATCTGAAGTCTCTTTATATAGACCTTAGTGGTCACCTAATACTGTATCTGAAGTCTCTTTTATATAGACCTTAGTGGTCCTTAATACTGTATCTGAAGTCTCTTTTATATAGACCTTAGTGGTCCCTAATACTGTATCTGAAGTCCCTTTTATATAGACCTTAGTGGTCCCTAATACTGTATCTGAAGTCTCTTTTATATAGACCTTAGTGGTCCCTAATACTGTATCTGAAGTCTCTTTTATATAGACCTTAATGGTCCCTAATACTGTATCTGAAGTCTCTTTTATATAGACCTTAGTGGTCCCCTAATACTGTATCTGAAGTCTCTTTTATATAGACCTTAGTGGTCCCTAATACTGTATCTGAAGTCTCTTTTATATAGACCTTAGTGGTCCCTAATACTGTATCTGAAGTCTCTTTATATAGACCTTAGTGGTCCCTAATACTGTATCTGAAGTCTCTTTATATAGACCTTAATGGTCCCTAATACTGTATCTGAAGTCCCTTTTATATAGACCTTAGTGGTCCCTAATACTGTATCTGAAGTCTCTTTTATATAGACCTTAGTGGTCCCTAATACTGTATCTGAAGTCTCTTTTATATAGACCTTAATGGTCCCTAATACTGTATCTGAAGTCTCTTTTATATAGACCTTAATGGTCCCTAATACTGTATCTGAAGTCTCTTTTATATAGACCTTAGTGGTCCCCTAATACTTTATCTGAAGTCTCTTTATATAGACCTTAGTGGTCCCTAATACTGTATCTGAAGTCCTTTTATATAGACCTTAGTGGTCCCTAATACTGTATCTGAAGTCTCTTTTATATAGACCTTAGTGGTCCCTAATACTGTATCTGAAGTCTCTTTTATATAGACCTTAATGGTCCCTAATACTGTATCTGAAGTCTCTTTTATATAGACCTTAGTGGTCCCTAATACTGTATCTGAAGTCTCTTTTATATAGACCTTAGTGGTCCCTAATACTGTATCTGAAGTCTCTTTTATATAGACCTTAGTGGTCCCTAATACTGTATCTGAAGTCTCTTTTATATAGACCTTAGTGGTCCCTAATACTGTATCTGAAGTCTCTTTTATATAGACCTTAATGGTCCCTAATACTGTATCTGAAGTCCCTTTTATATAGACCTTAGTGGTCCCTAATACTGTATCTGAAGTCTCTTTTATATAGACCTTAGTGGTCCCCTAATACTGTATCTGAAGTCTCTTTTATATAGACCTTAGTGGTCACCTAATACTGTATCTGAAGTCTCTTTTATATAGACCTTAGTGGTCCTTAATACTGTATCTGAAGTCTCTTTTATATAGACCTTAGTGGTCCCTAATACTGTATCTGAAGTCCCTTTTATATAGACCTTAGTGGTCCCTAATACTGTATCTGAAGTCTCTTTTATATAGACCTTAGTGGTCCCTAATACTGTATCTGAAGTCTCTTTTATATAGACCTTAATGGTCCCTAATACTGTATCTGAAGTCTCTTTTATATAGACCTTAGTGGTCCCCTAATACTGTATCTGAAGTCTCTTTTATATAGACCTTAGTGGTCCCTAATACTGTATCTGAAGTCTCTTTTATATAGACCTTAGTGGTCCTAATACTGTATCTGAAGTCTCTTTATATAGACCTTAGTGGTCCCTAATACTGTATCTGAAGTCTCTTTTATATAGACCTTAATGGTCCCTAATAATGTATCTGAAGTCCCTTTTATATAGACCTTAGTGGTCCCTAATACTGTATCTGAAGTCTCTTTTATATAGACCTTAGTGGTCCCTAATACTGTATCTGAAGTCTCTTTTATATAGACCTTAATGGTCCCTAATACTGTATCTGAAGTCTCTTTTATATAGACCTTAATGGTCCCTAATACTGTATCTGAAGTCTCTTTTATATAGACCTTAGTGGTCCCCTAATACTTTATCTGAAGTCTCTTTTATATAGACCTTAGTGGTCCCTAATACTGTATCTGAAGTCTCTTTTATATAGACCTTAGTGGTCCCTAATACTGTATCTGAAGTCTCTTTTATATAGACCTTAGTGGTCACCTAATACTGTATCTGAAGTCTCTTTTATATAGACCTTAGTGGTCCCTAATACTGTATCTGAAGTCCCTTTTATATAGACCTTAGTGGTCCCCTAATACTGTATCTGAAGTCTCTTTTATATAGATCTTAGTGGTCCCCTAATACTGTATCTGAAGTCTCTTTTATATAGACCTTAGTGGTCCCTAATACTGTATCTGAAGTCTCTTTTATATAGACCTTAGTGGTCCTCTAATACTGTATCTGAAGTCTCTTTTATATAGATCTTAGTGGTACCCAGGACTCGGTTTACACCTATCACCAATATAAGTCTCGTTTTATTTGACAATACTTTGAACATCAACAAGAAGTAACATCACCCGACATCGCTTAGAGCACCTTTAAGGTGGTTGTTCTTTCCGTCAATATAGTTTTGCATAGTTTTTATCCACTTCCTGTCCTCTGAAAACCATGTTTCTGCAGATGTGTTGTCGTTGAGTGTTTGTAATAAACTGAAGGATGAATTGTTCCTTTATTTGATGAGAAAACCCTCCTACTTCCTAAGATAAATAAACTACTACAAAGCCTCTGGGATCAGCAGCAACATGCAGCAGGAATATCAATCCAGAAACATCAGATAAGAAGAAAACACTGAAGGGAACATTTTAACCGCTCAACCAGTACTCTACTTTAAGTACTTTAACTGCATTTAGCTTTTAGTTCAGTAAGGTTTTGAATGCAGGTGGTATTACAGTGTTACAGTATTAATGCTTTTAGTGCACTGCATCTAGAACAACATGAGATACAGTTCATGTATCCCTCTGGAACCTCTGATGCTACATCCCAGGATGCTGTTCACCACAGCCTACAACCTCCTTAGCTTAAAAGTCCCATGACACAGTGCTATCTGGATGCTTTTATATAGACCTTAGTGGTCCCTAATACTGTATCTGAAGTCTCTTTATATAGACCTTAGTGGTCCCTAATACTGTATCTGAAGTCTCTTTTATATAGACCTTAGTGGTCCCCTAATACTGTATCTGAAGTCTCTTTTATATAGACCTTAGTGGTCACCTAATACTGTATCTGAAGTCTCTTTATATAGACCTTAGTGGTCCCTAATACTGTATCTGAAGTCTCTTTTATATAGACCTTAGTGGTCCCCTAATACTGTATCTGAAGTCTCTTTTATATAGACCTTAGTGGTCACCTAATACTGTATCTGAAGTCTCTTTTATATAGACCTTAGTGGTCCTTAATACTGTATCTGAAGTCTCTTTTATATAGACCTTAGTGGTCCCTAATACTGTATCTGAAGTCCCTTTTATATAGACCTTAGTGGTCCCTAATACTGTATCTGAAGTCTCTTTTATATAGACCTTAGTGGTCCCTAATACTGTATCTGAAGTCTCTTTTATATAGACCTTAATGGTCCTAATACTGTATCTGAAGTCTCTTTTATATAGACCTTAGTGGTCCCCTAATACTGTATCTGAAGTCTCTTTTATATAGACCTTAGTGGTCCCTAATACTGTATCTGAAGTCTCTTTTATATAGACCTTAGTGGTCCCTAATACTGTATCTGAAGTCTCTTTTATATAGACCTTAGTGGTCCCTAATACTGTATCTGAAGTCTCTTTTATATAGACCTTAATGGTCCCTAATACTGTATCTGAAGTCCCTTTTATATAGACCTTAGTGGTCCCTAATACTGTATCTGAAGTCTCTTTTATATAGACCTTAGTGGTCCCTAATACTGTATCTGAAGTCTCTTTTATATAGACCTTAATGGTCCCTAATACTGTATCTGAAGTCTCTTTATATAGACCTTAATGGTCCCTAATACTGTATCTGAAGTCTCTTTTATATAGACCTTAGTGGTCCCCTAATACTTTATCTGAAGTCTCTTTTATATAGACCTTAGTGGTCCCTAATACTGTATCTGAAGTCCCTTTTATATAGACCTTAGTGGTCCCTAATACTGTATCTGAAGTCTCTTTTATATAGACCTTAGTGGTCCCTAATACTGTATCTGAAGTCTCTTTTATATAGACCTTAATGGTCCCTAATACTGTATCTGAAGTCTCTTTTATATAGACCTTAGTGGTCCCCTAATACTGTATCTGAAGTCCCTTTTATATAGACCTTAGTGGTCCCTAATACTGTATCTGAAGTCTCTTTTATATAGACCTTAATGGTCCCTAATACTGTATCTGAAGTCTCTTTTATATAGACCTTAGTGGTCCCTAATACTGTATCTGAAGTCTCTTTTATATAGACCTTAATGGTCCCTAATACTGTATCTGAAGTCCCTTTTATATAGACCTTAGTGGTCCCTAATACTGTATCTGAAGTCTCTTTTATATAGACCTTAGTGGTCCCCTAATACTGTATCTGAAGTCTCTTTTATATAGACCTTAGTGGTCACCTAATACTGTATCTGAAGTCTCTTTTATATAGACCTTAGTGGTCCTTAATACTGTATCTGAAGTCTCTTTTATATAGACCTTAGTGGTCCCTAATACTGTATCTGAAGTCCTTTTATATAGACCTTAGTGGTCCCTAATACTGTATCTGAAGTCTCTTTTATATAGACCTTAGTGGTCCCTAATACTGTATCTGAAGTCTCTTTTATATAGACCTTAATGGTCCCTAATACTGTATCTGAAGTCTCTTTTATATAGACCTTAGTGGTCCCTAATACTGTATCTGAAGTCTCTTTTATATAGACCTTAGTGGTCCCTAATACTGTATCTGAAGTCTCTTTTATATAGACCTTAGTGGTCCCTAATACTGTATCTGAAGTCTCTTTTATATAGACCTTAGTGGTCCCTAATACTGTATCTGAAGTCTCTTTTATATAGACCTTAATGGTCCCTAATAATGTATCTGAAGTCCCTTTTATATAGACCTTAGTGGTCCCTAATTCTGTATCTGAAGTCTCTTTTATATAGACCTTAGTGGTCCCTAATACTGTATCTGAAGTCTCTTTTATATAGACCTTAATGGTCCCTAATACTGTATCTGAAGTCTCTTTTATATAGACCTTAATGGTCCCTAATACTGTATCTGAAGTCTCTTTTATATAGACCTTAGTGGTCCCCTAATACTTTATCTGAAGTCTCTTTTATATAGACCTTAGTGGTCCCTAATACTGTATCTGAAGTCCCTTTTATATAGACCTTAGTGGTCCCTAATACTGTATCTGAAGTCTCTTTTATATAGACCTTAGTGGTCCCTAATACTGTATCTGAAGTCTCTTTTATATAGACCTTAATGGTCCCTAATACTGTATCTGAAGTCTCTTTTATATAGACCTTAGTGGTCCCCTAATACTGTATCTGAAGTCTCTTTTATATAGACCTTAGTGGTCCCTAATACTGTATCTGAAGTCTCTTTTATATAGACCTTAGTGGTCCCTAATACTGTATCTGAAGTCTCTTTTATATAGACCTTAGTGGTCCCTAATACTGTATCTGAAGTCTCTTTTATATAGACCTTAATGGTCCCTAATACTGTATCTGAAGTCCCTTTTATATAGACCTTAGTGGTCCCTAATACTGTATCTGAAGTCTCTTTTATATAGACCTTAGTGGTCCCTAATACTGTATCTGAAGTCTCTTTTATATAGACCTTAATGGTCCCTAATACTGTATCTGAAGTCTCTTTTATATAGACCTTAATGGTCCCTAATACTGTATCTGAAGTCTCTTTTATATAGACCTTAGTGGTCCCCTAATACTGTATCTGAAGTCCCTTTTATATAGACCTTAGTGGTCCCTAATACTGTATCTGAAGTCTCTTTTATATAGACCTTAATGGTCCCTAATACTGTATCTGAAGTCTCTTTTATATAGACCTTAGTGGTCCCTAATACTGTATCTGAAGTCTCTTTTATATAGACCTTAATGGTCCCTAATACTGTATCTGAAGTCTCTTTTATATAGACCTTAATGGTCCCTAATACTGTATCTGAAGTCTCTTATATATAGACCTTAGTGGTCCCCTAATACTTTATCTGAAGTCTCTTTTATATAGACCTTAGTGGTCCCTAATACTGTATCTGAAGTCCCTTTTATATAGACCTTAGTGGTCCCTAATACTGTATCTGAAGTCTCTTTAATATAGACCTTAGTGGTCCCCTAATACTTTATCTGAAGTCTCTTTTATATAGACCTTAGTGGTCCCTAATACTGTATCTGAAGTCCCTTTTATATAGACCTTAGTGGTCCCTAATACTGTATCTGAAGTCTCTTTATATAGACCTTAGTGGTCCCTAATACTGTATCTGACGTCTCTTTTATATAGACCTTAGTGGTCCCTAATACTGTATCTGAAGTCTCTTTTATATAGACCTTAGTGGTCCCCTAATACTGTATCTGAAGTCTCTTTTATATAGACCTTAGTGGTCCCTAATACTGTATCTGAAGTCTCTTTTATATAGACCTTAGTGGTCCCTAATACTGTATCTGAAGTCTCTTTTATATAGACCTTAGTGGTCCCTAATACTGTATCTGAAGTCTCTTTTATATAGACCTTAGTGGTCCCTAATACTGTATCTGAAGTCTCTTTTATATAGACCTTAATGGTCCCTAATACTGTATCTGAAGTCTCTTTTATATAGACCTTAGTGGTCCCCTAATACTGTATCTGAAGTCTCTTTTATATAGACCTTAGTGGTCCCCTAATACTGTATCTGAAGTCTCTTTATATAGACCTTAATGGTCCCTAATACTGTATCTGAAGTCTCTTTTATATAGACCTTAATGGTCCCTAATACTGTATCTGAAGTCTCTTTTATATAGACCTTAGTGGTCCCCTAATACTGTATCTGAAGTCTCTTTTATATAGACCTTAGTGGTCCCCTAATACTGTATCTGAAGTCTCTTTTATATAGACCTTAGTGGTACCCAGGGCTCGGTTTACACCTATTACGATTTCCAGCCACTGGGGGGCCAAAGGCAGACTGGGGGAACGCATATTAAAGTTAAAAAAAAAAACTCATAAAGTGACATTTTCATGCCATGGGACCTTTAACTTAGCCCCAGTAATTCTATAAAGTGTCCTTGGGTTTCATGAAAGGCGCTATATAAATAAAAGTTATAATTATAATTATTATGTTGTACCTGATGCCGCGTAGCTTGGCGCGGTTGTCATGGCGGTCGATGATGTTGTGCAGGATTTCGAACACCAGCTGCCTCAGCTCGCTGTCCTCCATCAGAGAGATGGAGAAGAGTGGGTCCAGGAAGGGGGAAGGCAACGCAGCGGCCATGGACTTGGACTTAAAGCCAGAGGTTACCTGAGGGAGAGAAGGGGGAGAGAAGGGGGAGGAAGGTGTGAGCCGACTTATCACAGCGAGACGCCATTAATCCAGAGTGGGTCGTTGATTTTCAACACTTCAGCACAGCCGAAAGATTACGTTCCCATGCAGCTGAAAGCGTCAAGTGTTGACCTTTCCTCTCGTACAGTATGTGACGGATCTGATGATTTATGATGGGGAGGTTTTAAATCTGACCACAAACTAATGAGACCTTTAAAAAAGGACTAAAAACATCTCTTTTTAGCAGAACCTATGAGTTTTAACCTTTCACAATAATGTTGTTGCACTATTTATATGTATTTTAAACTGATGTTTTTATCTTGCTTTTATGATCTTATTTGTAGCATTTTGAGGTTTGTCTTAAATGTAAAGTGCATTACAAATAAAATGTATTATTATTATTATTATAATATGCATGTGCTGTAAAATTGGTTCCTGGAGCCTGTGATCTACATGAAACTTCAGCTTCTATATAAAACTGGTACGTCAGTGTGAGTGCTCTGCAAAAGAAAGACGAGCTCCATGGACTGCCTGCCCGACGGCATTTTATGCTAAATTGGATGACTTTTAAAGGTGCGATACAAGTTCCTACATGGTCACTTCTGTTGACATTCCCCCCCCAAAACCATCTTGTCTGTGATTGGCTGGAGTGGTTTGTTGTATTTTGGTGCCCAGCCTGTGCCTCTAGTGTCTGTTTGACATTTACGACCCCCGTTTGTCTCCAAACACCGGGCTTTTTCACGGTGTGTTCAGGGGTCAGGATGCTAGCGGATCAAGGAGAGACGCCTATGATTTGAAATGGGCTGAAACCACGTAGGAACTCATAGTGCTCCTTTAAGAGCTCCTATGAAAGAAAACAAAGACACAATAGCCAGGCTCCATATCTTTGTTTCCTTTCTATAAAACACATCTCTGTTCTCCCATGGCTATACAACGTCGACAGCCAAAGTGGGGCTGAGACAAACTCCTAGATATGACAAAATTAGTTCAAATTTTTCATTATAATTAATTTATTCTAAATAAATTATTGCTTGTCTAAGTGTCAGTGCGCGCGACTCTTTCTAAGTCACAAATAAACCAGTAATGTAAAATCAAGTAAAGGGTGGAAGGGTGAAAGAGAAGGACTCACCATGATGAGGGAGCTGAGCAGCATGGTCTGGATCCGCTTGGTACCCTGATGCCTGAGAGACGGAGAAGGAAGGGGACATTAGAGCCGCAAAGGTTAATGGGTTAAACAATAAGTTGTTAACTATTAAGTTCCTCGACCAGCTATTCTGATAATCTTATTATTATTAAACGTTACGACAGCGTCTAAAACTGCAGCTTCGGACTCATTTTAATGAAGAAACTACATTCGTACAGCAGAGTCTGCCCCCCCTCAGTCGATCGGAGCACTGGTTCTCAAGCTTTTTTTAACAATGTTATCCCTTTAAACGATTTTTTAAGCCATGTACCCCCTAACCAGAGCAAATACTTTTTGGCAGAAAGGTCTCTATAAAGAGGAACAACACAGCAATGTCAGCGATAGATTTACTAAACAACAGCCTTGTACCTGGAAACCATTTAAATGCCGATTTCACTATCAGACTTCCACTCAGCGACACCGACTAGCTGCAGAGCTCCATCTTTCCCCTCTGGCAATTACCCAAAAAGGAGGGAGAGAGAGCGCGAGAGAGGATGAGGAGGATAGTGTTCGTTTGATTTGGGATTATCTGTTCTTGCACTCCCGAGGCTTGATGGATTAGCTTGTTTTCCTTTCTTTTCAAATTCGCTGCAGGGCGTCCAGGAGGTGAAGTGAGGACAGATTAAGACACAATTCACTTGATGGATGGTGTCTTGCGTTTTGGACGCGACCTCTGTGGAGCTACAGCCAGACTGATGTTGATGCAGTCTCATACTTTTTTTAAAGAGCCCATATTATGCTCATTTTCTGGTTCATAATTGTATTTAGAGGTTTCCCAGGATAGGTTTATGTAGTTTAATTTTCAGAAAAACACCATATTTTTGTTGTACTGCACATTGTTGCAGCTCCTCTTTTCACCCTGTGTGTTGAGCTCTCTGGTTTAGCTCCAATAATGAATGTGACTCACCCAATCTTGACAGTGTCCAAGGTGTGGCAGGGTGTCCCGTACACCGGCACTTTGCCCATGATGAACATCATGACTTCAGCTCGCTGGTAGTCTGGCAGGTTTCCACCGAAAAAGCCTGGCAGGAGGACGCAACAATGGATGACTCAGCGCTCCAACACAAAGACATTTTTAATTTAAAACACTTTCTTCTGGGTGCTTAAAAAAAAGCCATCAATAAATACATTTAATACTTGGTCCTTGTGCATATCTAACACATACCTGGAGCATAGCTAACCAATACCAATAAGTATTTCATTTGCATAATGTGTATACAAACCCTTGATCTTTCTGTCTATTTTATATATGTACTGTATATAGTTGCTCGTTCCCTCATCTCTTTTTGTCCTTCTTCTTCTGCACTACTTACATTTTATATTTCGTGTTGACACTGAAGGGGTCGCTTCAATCTCAGCACAGGTACTGCACTTGTGTATAATGACAATAAAGGCTTTCTATTCTATTAATACCTGACTCATATAGTTCATTGTGCCTGCCGTGGAACCAGCTCTTTCTTACATGTTGTATGGGAGTGTCCAGGAGTATTATTAGCCTAACATTATGAGTATTATTAACACTAACAAAGCTTAACAGGGTTTTGATAAAAAATAGATCAAGAGGCCATAAATTAAGGAAGTTGAATTTTTAGTTATTATTTCGGACTCCCAACTCATATTCAATAAAACACATTAACGAACTCTGTAAGACTGTCCGGGCCACCCTGAACTGTTTCACAATGATAAGGCATCATATACCTGTGATACAGCAGCTTTACTGTTATTTCATGCCATGATACTCTCCCACTTATCCTACTGTGCTGCTGTATGATCTCTATGAGCTGACCAGCTGCTCCTGACAGTGCCTAAAGCTAGGCTTAAGCTTGGGGGTGCGTTTGCCGTTGCAGCTCCAAAACTTTGGAATGGGCTCCTCTGCATATCAGACTGGCCTCCTCTCTGTCTCATTTTAAAACTCTTCTTAAAACCCTCCTCTTTTCTTTGGCTTTCAACACCAGGTAGAGTGATGATCTCATGTGTATCTTTTGTGCTTTTATTGTGTTATCTATTTATTTATTCTGCATCATCTGTTTGTGCAACACTTTGGAAACCTTGTGTTTGTTAAAATCATGCTATATAAATAAAGTGGATTGGATATGGGGCCAAGCCTCCCTGACAACAGCCACACCAATCATATCATACAAACAGGCACTGAAAATAATGGATCAGAAACCAACAACCGCTGTTCGATTGTACATAAATATAAGCTTTTAAATTGTGATAGCTTTATTAAATCCTGCGGTACCGATGGTCTGGATGATGGCGTTCTGGACGATTCTCTCTTCGCTCTCTTTGCCGCGGCCGGACGAGACGCTGGTGCTGGAGTTTCTCCTCGAGCTCTCGCCCAGCTCAAAGTCCACGCTCATCCTCAGGTGTTTGAGCAGAGTGTTGAACACCTCCAGCACGGTGGGCCCTGCAATCACACACACGGTCACCATAGAAAGATATATTAAAAGGCAAAGAATATAACTGCTACCACTACTGTGACACTACCAACTCATTTTCTGTGGCGACGGTGAAGCAGAGATGAAAATTCAAGCTTTCTGTAAGAAAAGTGACTTTTTTGAAGCAAAGATCTGCACATTCAGAAATTCTTCTGTGCAGGTGCGTTGGAAAATATCATCAACTTGGAACAGAAGAAAACATCCCGCACTCTGCTCTTGCTACAGCATCACCATTTATTTACAGGAAACTAACATTTTGGTCTCTGCAAAACAGAGTGCAGGATTCTTTTCCTTTGTTCCAACCATATATATATATATATATATATAACACAATATGTAAACATTGTAAGAAAAAAATGCCGTATACCTCGGCTAACACGAGCACTATGCAACAACACTTACAGCACCACCACAGCCCTCTAACTACTGCACCCGCGACCAAAACATTAAAAGGGCAACAACTCTAACAGCCTCTGCATCTCTGCCACCGGTAAGGGAAAGGAGTTAGATTTCTCGTGTGAAATTGTACAGAAGCCAGCTGGTAGAGTTTATACAAAACATTTTGCAGTGTTTGCACGTCCTTTACTGCATATAATTCATTAAAATAGTAAAAAAAAAAGTTAAATAACATTCATCATTAATAGTTGATTTCAAAATGCACCTAAATTGTTTTGCATTTTGTGATTTTTTTCAGTTGAATAAAAAACTAGTTTCCATTCATATATTTCATCGAGGATTTCTTTAAATTTTTTTTAAAAATCTCGTCTCGTTCTCGTGAACCCAATCTCGTGATGTGTCTCGTCGAGTAAGCGTCTCGTCACACCCCTAATATATATATAGAGAGAGAGAGAGAGAGAGAGAGAGAGAGAGAGAGAGAGAGAGATAACCCCTAATATTTACTGTATGTAGTTTTAAAAAATACCAAATACATACTAGAAGATTCCAGGTCCTGAAATGAGGATTTTGAATACGTTTGGTCCTCCGTGTTTCCTTCTTCTAACTTGCCGTGGCGGGGAAGCAACGATACCCGTTAGCAGCATTAGCAGCGTTAGCAGCATTTATTAGCACGTTATCCTGTGACAGCCAAAACGCGAAAGGCGGAGCAGTACGTCTTGTATGTCCCTTACCGGGTAACGTATTTCAAGATGGCGCATGAATATGGAGCATCTACCCCAGTTTATGCGAATGGAAATGTAAAATTTCAAGCCGATAGGAATACGTGGAATTGACGGTGGTGGTCAATATTCATGAATAAGGACGAGTTTGTGAACGGGCAAGATGGATTCTGATAATGAACAACCAAACAGGTTACACACTGGACCTTTAAGTGTTATTATTCAATGCCGTGAGCTCTAAATTCTGTCGATTAAATTAACTGTGAAAGCAAAAACCTGTTAACTCTCTGCATGGATGGATATCAATAGAGACGTGAGAACATTTGTGTTTTTGTAATTCATTGCAGGGCTGTTGTACTTCCTCATTCAGACGTTTCTGTATTTCTGGTCAGTCAGTGTATGTTTGGATGTAAATATTAAGATCTGTTGGTATAAACAGGGACATTGTGTTCACCTGGCATTAACATGCATCTCATTCCCGCATTGTGTCACAGCCTGACGGAGCTGGAATACAAATCAGCTCCGATTCTGTTTGTGCAGGAGTTCATTATGATTCAGGCTTGCATTTTACATTTTTATTACTTTACTTTGTCATCTTTGTGCTGCAATTTTGGCCGGGACTCTTGAAAAACAGTGTTTCTGCAGTATGTAGATAAATACAGACATACTATGATAACCCATGATGCAATAAATGCCAGGTGTGTGGGGGGGAAAGTCTACAGAAACTACTCTATACATTGACTTTAAATCTATACACACTGTCATACTGTACCGAGCCACAGATGTGGAGGAGTCGGGTTTTCACTTTCAAAGGTGAACACATCACTTCTTTTGGACTCGGGAATCATTCCTATCCAGATGAAGGTTGTTGTGTTTCCAGGGGTGGGCGGGGGGTGCAGCAAAACACAGGTTGGAGGAATTAAATACAAAATGTTGGCATTTTCCTGAGTGTGTGTTGTCTCGGCTCCACAAGCTTCCCATTGACGTCAGGACAACAGAAACTCATCACATCTATAGACGGAAAAACTCCCGTTCAGACTGCATCTTAGTCCATGAAAAGATGAAAAAGAAAACTTGTAAGTAATTTATGTGCTTGCATGATTCTGGAAAATTTAGGGTGGTATCTTCACGGTTAAATGCACTTGTTGTAAGTCAATTTGGATAAAAGCGTCAGGTTGAATTATTTCGCAGATTTAAATGAACTCACCTCAGTGGAACATATCACTTTCATTTAGCACTGAATTTAAGATTTAGTTAACGAGTTTTTCTTCATTTATTTCTATTCCCTCTCCGACAATCAACCCCACTTTTTTGTGCTGGAGGGGTTTGTGCGTCACTGGGGCTCTGGCAACTGTGTTGTCAGGGGCAATAGCTCCTGGTAGGGACCCCCATGAGAAACTGGTCCCAGGTGAGGGACTTTGATTGACACACAGGAATAAGGCCTTCCTGTGGAGGTTTTTTCAGGGGTGCCAGGAGTAGATGTTGGAGAGATTATATATCTCATCTGGCTTGGCCCAGATCTCCAGGAGGAGAACATGTTGCTGGGGAGGGGACTCAGCGGTGAAGGAGGTCATTCTGCATTGACCCAGACGTCTTCTAAAACAGGAGCCAGGAGGACAGGAGGGCAGCACACATAGGGCTACATTTACATCTCTACACTCAAGTTTTTAAGTGAGTTTTGAACCAGAAGTGATCTCGGTGTACACAAGTGTTTTTATCTCCAGTAGAAGAACTAATCTCCGTATATAACTAACACGCCCAACCCAAAATCAACATTCTCGTATACTCGGCATAAACAGGAGGCAGCGTGTAGACTCTGAGACACCACAATACTGCAATATTTAAGCAGTTGCACATTTTTGTATTCCCAACTTGTATATATTTATTATTATTTCATGTATATTGCATGTATGTGTATTGTATCCTAGTATTTCATTAATATTTATATTCTGTGCTGTATGACTGATTTTGCTGCTGGAACACTATAATTTCCCATTTTATTGGGAGAAATATCTATCTATCTATCTATCTATCTATCTATCTATCTATCTATCTATCTATCTATCTATCTATCTATCTATCTATCTATCTATCTATTTGTCGCCATAGTAACGTTAGTAGCTTAGCACCAGAAACACCAGAACAGGGGGAATGAGAGGGGCAAAAACCAGAGCAGGAGGAATGAGAAGGGCAAAAACCAGAGCAGGGGGAATGAGAGGGGGAAACGCCAGAGCAGGGGGAATGAGAGGGGGAAACGCCAGAGCAGGGGAAATGAGAGGGGAAACGCCAGAGCAGGGGGAATGAGAGGGGAAACACCAGAGCAGGGGAATGAGTGGGAGGAAACGCCAGAGCAGGGGGAATGAGAGGGGAAACGCCAGAGCAGGGGGAATGAGAGGGGAAACACCAGAGCAGGGGAATGAGAGGGGAAACGCCAGAGCAGGGGGAATGAGAGGGGGAAACGCCAGAGCAGGGGGAATGAGAGGGGGAAACCAAAATATATCTGTTTTCCAACCAGGACGTAGCGATGTAAATGTAGCCTTAGAGATTGGGTAAGGAGCTCAGAAATCCAGATGCAGTTTCAGGGTAGACCCGCTACTCCTTGCTCCCAGTTGAGTTGGTTCTGGCTTCAGATCAGGATGCCCCCTGGGTACCTTCCTTTGGAGGTTTTCTCGGGAGGTACACCCAAAACACATTTAGGAAATGATATATCTCATTAGACTTGGCCCAGATCTCCCAGGAGGAGCCTAGACCACCGTAACACGGCCCCCGGATAAGCAGCCGAAAATAAGTCTGAGGTGTTAAACTTCAAGCTTGTTTGATTGTTAGCCAATTAGCACGTACAAACACTTCAGGGGAAGAGAACCACAGAATGGGGGACGGATAAAAACCCATCAGCACCTTTTTAAAACACCTTTATTCGCGGTTTCTACTTCATGTTCATGCTACTTTGTTTCCTGTCGGAAAAAACCTAATTAAGACCCTGATGTAGGCGGATGGCTGGGGTACAAATGTATTTAGTCTGACAGATTTGGGCATCAAACCTGGGATCTTGTGATAACTGCCTGTCGCCCAAAGTTGTGACCAAAGTAAAAAAAACTTTTAAATATCTTTATATTTTAACCCTTGTGTTGTCTTCCCGTCAACCAAGAAAAAAAGTTAGTGCTTTTTCTGACATTTTGGTCACTTTTTAAATGTTATGGATGCTTTTTTTGATGTTTTTTTCCAAAATGATTTGATATTTCTAATGTTGATATTTCAGCTTATTTCAAAGGCCCATTTTTTGTGATGAAAAAACTGAAAATGGGTCAAATTGGACCCGAGGACAACATGAGGGATAAGAAAGTAAGTACACATGTTGTGTTTGACCAATTTGTTCAGTAAAAGTGTGCAGATTGACATGTTTTGTCTGTTTTTAAATCACTTCTTACAACCCACCTCTCCTCTTTGGACCTTTTCTTTTGGATTTCATGGTTTTATTGTTTGATTGTATGGCTGTCTTCTCTTATATTGTATTTTTTGCCTGTGTGAGTGATGCACTTTATGTCTTTTAATAATCTTCTGTACAGCACTTTTGTCAACTTGAAAGTGCTCTATAAATAAAGTTGGATTGATTGTTGAGATCGCTCCTATAACTCACCCACTGAGCCTTTGGCGGCGATGGCCACCGTCTCCAGGAGGACCTGGACGATACCGGCTCGGGTCCGCGGCGTGTTCTTGTTGTGGGTGTCCAGGTGATTCAGAACCTGCTGAATGACGTGGTGGGAGTGCTGAGCCTGGACCAAGACACGGAGACAAAGAGGATTGACATGTGACTGGCCACTCTGTCAGCTGCTCCAGATCAAATAGTAAATCTTAGGTTAATTATGTGCCAATATTTCAACTAAGAAAGAAGCAGAAAATTCTCTCACTTTATTTAGTGACAACATTTTGGTCAATGGACTTCCTGCTGGGTAAAGATTTTGAAAATGTAACGTAATAGCCTCTCTCTGACCAGGAAGTTACAGGAACGTAGTTCTAGGAACGGTCCACTTCTTCAGTCTACAGTTCTACTAACTACTCTCCCCCAAAACCGGTTTTTCTATTTGCATTAACACTGGCCAAGTGGCCATAGGAACTGGTAGGAGGGGTGAAGGGGAGACGCGAGTCTTTATAGCGTCGTCACTTGACTTTAGGCAAGGCAGCTTTATCTGTAGAGCACATTTCAGCAACAGGGCAATTTAAAGTGTTTTACACAAAAACAAGTTAGAAAACAGTTAAAAAATTTAAAAAAAACAGATAAAACACAAGAATAAAAGTTACAGTGCAGTATAAGAACTTAAACGTTAAAGAAATGAACATCATTTAAAGAAAGGCAACATCAAAAAGAAAGGTCTTCAGCATTGATTTAAAAGAACTGAGAGTAGCAGCAGACCTGCAGGTTTCTGGGAGTTTGTTCCAGATATGAGGAGCATAGAAACTGAACGCTGCTTCCCCCTGTTTAGTTCTGACTCTAGGAACAGACAGTAGACCTGTCCCAGATGACCTTAGAGGTCTGAGGGGTCATAGTGTACTAGCAGATCAGAAATGTATTTTGGCCCTAAACCGTTTAGTGATTTATAAACTAGCAAACATACTTTAAAATCAATTCTTTGGGGCACAGGAAGCCAGTGTAAGGACTTCAGAACTGGAGTGATGTGATCCAGTCTCTTGGTCTTAGTGAGGACTGGAGTGATGTGATCCAGTCTCTTGGTCTTAGTGAGGACTGGAGTGATGTGATCCAGTCTCTTGGTCTTAGTGAGGACTGGAGGGATGTGATCCAGTTTCTTGGACTTTAGCGCCACATACAACAACAAAGCACGGTGGTGTTTATAGACTAGGCTGGAGTACTTCACAGAGAAACTAAGACTCCTTAAAGCTGCATTATATCTGATCTCCTGCAGGGGGACTCCTTAAAGCTGCATTATATCTTATCTCCAGCAGGGGGACTCCTTAAAGCTGCATTATATCTGATCTCCAGCAGGGGGACTCCTTAAAGCTGCATTATATCTGATCTCCAGCAGGGGGACTCCTTAAAGCTGCATTATATCTGATCTCCAGCAGGGGGACTCCTTAAAGCTGCATTATATCTGATCTCCAGCAGGGGGACTCCTTAAAGCTGCATTATATCTGATCTCCAGCAGGGGGACTCCTTAAAGCTGCATTATATCTGATCTCCAGCAGGGGGGGGACTCCTTAAAGCTGCATTATATCTGATCTCCAGCAGGGGGGGACTCCTTAAAGCTGCATTATATCTGATCTCCAGCAGGGGGGGGGGGACTCCTTAAAGCTGCATTATATCTGATCTCCAGCAGGGGGGGACTCCTTAAAGCTGCATTATATCTGATCTCCTGCAGGGGGACTCCTTAAAGCTGCATTATATCTGATCTCCTGCAGGGGGGGGACACATGCGGTTGCAAAAGGAGGTCTTTTTCTGTAGAAGTCTGTGAGAAAGTGACCCACTTCTCACTTGATATGTTACCTCAGTAAACATTTTCATAATGAGTTTATGTTCTCTTGTTTTTAGTCTTCAGTCTTATAATAATAATTATAATAGACCTTTTTCACGGCAGACATGTTGACATGTCATAGTAGGAAAGGTGTACAGGTGTATTTAAAACCATTAAAGATGGCTGCATTACACCTAGGAGAGGCCCTGGTGTTGTGCTGTCTGAAACAGCTCACTGGGACACTGGATGGAATTGAGCCATCGTTAAGGTTATCAATTTCAGCTAGTCAAAATGTCTGTGAAAAAGGTCTATTGCCAGTGAAAGTGTGTAATGTAACGTAGAGTGTAAGGGCTCCTCCCTACCGTCTAAAATCTGCTATCCGGCGTTAAGTTTGCCGTCACATCCTGGTTGCGGATGTGACGACAAACTTGACGACGGATAGCAGCTCTCCACAAACCAATGGGTGATGTCACACATGCTCTGTCCATTAATATTAACAGTCTATGGTGCCGACTCTGACCGTGAGTCACTTTGTAACCCAACATGTGTGCACTGTACCTGGATGGAGTACATGATGATTCTGAAGCAGGAAACAGCAAACTCGTTGGGGTCCCACAGGTGGTGGTTGTCCAGGTGACTGACAACAGAAGAAACATAAAGAACATTATTAATATTCTCACTTAATAAAACTTCAATAGTCAGAACTTCATGTCAGTAGTGATGGATGGATCAACAAAGCGCGTTGGACTCTAGTTCCAGTCACAACAGTCAACACTGGTTTCAAAACATACTAACTTGCACCATGAACAACCGCTGAAAAGTGCATAGTGCAGAAAAGGAGTATAACAGGGGCTCTTTAATATCCTTTAAGCCTTAATAAAGCAGCCCATATGTATAACTGTTTACAGCGGCCTGCAGACTCGGCGATAAAGATAGACTGATATATTTAGATAGATGCAGAGGAGGATGAGATGTATAAAAAAATGCAGCAAAACGAGAAGATGAAACCTGAGACATCCTACAACTGATGTGAGAAAAAAGGGCATAAAGGGGAAGTAAAGCCCATGTACTTGAAGCTGGAGCCACAGAGTTGAGGTGTACACGGGGTCAGAGGTTTTAGAAAACATCACGTGTGTGTTGGAAACATGCAGGTGAGTGTGAGCGGCAGATGGAGGACGGCAGATTTCCTCATCTCTGTGGGAGCAGACCTGAAGCCTCAAGATACATTCAGCTATTTCATACATCTGCTGTTTATGTCTGCAAACAAACACACACACTCACACACATGTTGGAGGTTGACTAATTCCCCACCTGCTTCCAGCTAGCGGAGCTTAAAAAACATCTGTATTGTCTGAGTCATGCTAGAGGCTCTATGAGTCTGTGTGCAGTAATTTCAGCATGCTAATATGCTCACAATTACAATGCTATTACATGCTATGCCGGTACATTTTTACCAATGGTTATCAATATTATGTGATTAGTTTTGGGATTAGACCATGAATCAAAGTGTTGGTAAAGTCAAATTTTGACCATTATGCGAGGAGCAGACAAAGTTCTTCCTCTTGCTCACTGTGTTATCTCTCCAGGTTATTGAGATGATCCACTTGTGTTTGGAGTTGGCCAATCAGCATTTGAGGTGGCAGTCAATGAAAGGACTCCTGAGAAGTGGGATTCTTCTCTTGCTCTGCGCTGCTGGCTGGTTCCTGTCCTTTAAAGTGCCCATACTACGAAAAAAATCCTTTTTATGGGATTTGGAGTGTTATTTTGTGTCTCTGGTGCTTCCACACGCATACACACTTAAAAAAACTTGCTGTTTTGAGTGAGATCCGGTTTCTGAGTGTCCTCTGTCTTCAGTCTCCAGGTGAGCTGTTCAACAACTGCACGGCTTTCTACGTCACTAGAGACGAGGTTTTCCAGGCACGTCCGGCTGGGAGGAGGCCTCGGGGAAGACCCAGGACTAGTTGGAGGGATTATATCTCCAACCTGGCCTGGGAACGCCTCGGGATCCCCCAGTCGGAGCTGGTTGACGTGGCTCGGGAAAGGGAAGTTTGGGGTCTCCTGCTGGAGCTGCTGCCCCCGCGACTGGATAAGCGGACATAGATAGATAGATAGATAGATAGATAGATAGATAGATAGATAGATAGATAGATAGATAGATAGATAGATAGATAGATAGATAGATAGATAGATAGATAGATAGATAGATAGATAGATAGATAGATAGATAGATAGATAGATAGATAGATAGATAGATAGATAGATAGATAGATAGATAGATAGATAGATAGATAGATAGATAGATAGATAGATAGATAGATAGATAGAGTGTAGACAGTGCTGGCATTAGCATACTGCTAACTATTAAGTAGCTGCATGCTAATGCCAGATTGCTGTAATCTTTGCGGCCATTGTTGGTAATTTCTCCTCAATTTCGGGGTCACATTACTGCTGGGACATGTCTGGTTGTGTAGTATTTGGTTTCGAAGCCTTTGGTGGTGATTTTTCATGGTACAAAGTGCTGCTATATATACTGTGTTGCAGTAGCTTCAGCTGCCACTAGTGAAACTAAACTGGAGCCCAGCGGAGATTCCAGGAAACACTCGGAGCAGGCTGGGCTTTTTTGAGAGGGGGGCTTAAAGAGACAGGTGCTCCAGCAGTGCGTCTCATACAGAGGGGGAATACAGGTGCAGCAGCCATGGGCAGCAGTATGAGAAAGAAACTGTTTTTTGAGGAATCATGTCCTAGTACAAACCCAAAATACAAGTATCAACCTGAAAAGGATATATAATAGTTCCCCTATGGACAGACTGTCACAGCAGCCGTTTTAAGCAATCTGTCAGGATGGAAATGAACCAAACTAACGTTAGTGAAAGAAAGGCAGAGGAAAGACAGCGTTTGAAGAGAGAGGAGAATGAATACGTAGATAAAGATGGGAGCAAGAGGAGAGCAGAGGACAGCGATGAAGAGGATTGGAAAGCTGGTTATATGGGAACCAACATGACGTCAATCCAAACCCCCAAAACCCTCCTCCACCCTCCCTGTTAACCCCAATCCCTGCTATTTATAGTCTGAAGACGCTTCCCCTTCCTCTCCCTCTGCAGGAAGAGATGATTTCTCACACAGACAGAAGCACATTAGCTGTTTAATGGAGAGAAACATTAAAGACTGCAGTGACCAATGCATTCAGTTCTGTTTGGTTGCACCTGCATAAAGCCATTATATATACAAGCAATTTATATAGTTAATAGGGGTGTATATCAAAAGTTCTATCACAATACAATATTATATTGATTATTTGGACAGCAATAAGATAACTGCTGGTATCTGCCACGATTCAAACTCGATTTGATTCAATTTAGGGGCCCGCGATCGATTTGAGACAATATCATAAAAGAGTTACTACCGTATTTTTCAACCTGGACCATATGTTCCTATGTTTTTGTGTCTAACTGACTGATAAGAACAACAATCTTTGACATTGGTTCAGTGTTAAGTGAGATTGCTGCAGTTGGCAGCGGCGAAACAAGCTACAATGGAAGTTAAAAGGGCAATTGTCCAGCTTGTAGTTACCTTCAGTGCCTACAGTGCTTATTTTGCCGCTGACAGACGGTGTCTGACAACATTATAGAAAGGATCCCTACCAAAACAGACCTATAAAACCTCTTTGAGACCTTTCTGCTTAACCAGAAACAGCTCTGAAGGTGCTAACGCCAAACCCACCAGCCTCCATTTAAAAAAGCGATACTTGTGTATATGTATGTATAGAACCAACATATTTTGACACGTAAAATTGGTAAACTATGTGTTTATTTCAACCAAATCTAGAGTTGTGATGGTTGGAAAAGTGGAAAGACGACCCAAAACGTCTTTTTGTAGTTTTATCTTGTTTCTGTCAACTTTAAATGAAGTGTATTTTACAATGCTAAAATGACGGCTTATTTACATGGAGTCTGGTAGCTTTAGTGAACGTAATTTTACCTTTTTATGTTTAAAAAAAAAAAAAAATCTTGTTGTTTAACAGAAAGTTTGACTTCCTTAGAAATTCTTTCCATAATGCTGTCTGACACTTATATATAATAATGTGAGTCTGTCAGTAAAAAAACAAGCACTTTGGTGAAGGTAAATACAAGCAGGCCAATTGGCCTATTAACTTACATTATAGCTTGTTTTGCCGCTGCCAACTGCAGCGATCTCTCTTAACACTGGACCGATGTCAAAGATTGATCACAATGAACTGAATGAAACATGACCTTTGAGTCACAAAACCGTAGTGTCCCTTTTCAGACTCCTCTCCATCAGGAGACATTTAGACACATCAGCACTTAGTTACCCGTCTGGTTTACCCACCGGGGCACTCTGTCTTTATCTGTCACTCTGATATCACCACTGAAGCAAGCAAAAAAAGATATTTAAGAAAGAAAGAAAGCAGGCGAGAAAGAAAGAAAGCAGATGGCTTGCAGGGGGCGTAGGATGCCAGCGAGTCTGAAGGCGTGTGTGTGTGTGTGTATACGCTGCAAACTGGAATCAACACTTATCAATCCAATAAATTACTGGGGCTAAAAACATCTACAATATGAACTGATGCCCATCAAAAGGACTATTGCCCCCAAAATGCGTGTTCCTTGGGAGTGTTAATCCAAACCCGCGATCTTTGTCCTAAACTGAACTAGTCGTTCTGGTGTCTGCAAGGCACTAGGATTAGGTAATGGTTAGGGTTAGGTGCCTTGAAGTCCACGGTCGCAGCGCTGCCTCGAGGTCGACGTTGGGGCTTAAAACCCCATCGAGCCAAAACAACCCCAAAGAAAACTAAAATTGCCAAAAAGAGACACACCTTGACTACAAAGAGACACAAAATGTATGGGGAAATTGTATTTTTAAATTGAAAAACGTCACAAACCCCCCCCACCAAATACACGCACCCAAGTCTTCCACAAAGCCAGAGAGAACCCTGCATGACAACGATAATATAACTACTCAATTTAAAACACATTTAAATAAAAGTTAAGCTAAACAATGCCAAAAAAATTCCTCCGCTAATAGTTGTACATATACATCCTAAAATATACAACAAAAGAAATTAATAGAGTGGTTGGGTTGGCTCAGTGGGTAGAGCAGGCGCACATATACAGTACACAGTGGTTTGTGCCTTGACACAACGGGCCAGGGTTTGAGTCCGACAATTTCCTGCATGGCCTCTCTCTCTCTCTCCTTTCTCACCTAGCTGTCCTGTCTATGGAAAGGTGAAAAATCGCCAAAAAATCCCCCCCAATCCCACTGCAAATGACGGGAGCCGTTCATGTGAGACTTTTCGCCCTGCTGCTGATTGTATCACGCTGGTAAAGAAGTGCTTCTCCTCGGAGACGGAGTGATTCACACACAGAGAGACACTTTAACAAACCCTAAAAGAGAGGGGAAAGGAAGAGAGGAGGGTTTGACAGACAGGAAGGAGATAAATCTGCGATACATTTAAGACAATACCATAAACGACTGCTTTACCACGACAGCTTGAAGACATGTAATAAAAACAGGGACACAGCGTTATACGTGCAAAGCCTGTTTGAAAAGTTCTGCTATCTACTTTAATTTTATAGGATGATTTTGACTGTTGTAGCCGGCTGGATGGGTTAGGGCTCCTCCACAGCGCTGCAGAGGAAGGTCTGGCTAGATCACACAGCATTCTGACAGACAGGATCAAATCTGGATAGAGCAGCGCTGGTCCCTCCTTCATCACCACCGCTGAGGGGCCCTTGAGCAAGGCCCTTAACCCCAACCAGTCCAGTGGAGCTGCTCGGTGGTCAGCAGATCAGACTGTGGTTGCTCCCAGGTGAGAATGTGGAACTGTGTGAATGTAACAGGTCGTCATTGCAAATGAGAACTAGTTCTCAATTGGCTCACCTGGATAAATAAAGGTTAAAAAAGGGATAAGCGAAAGGGAGAACATCAGATATCACGATATTCTTGACCAAGCACCTCGATATTGATATTGCGTCGATATTCTGGGGTTGACAATTGGTGCTTTAAAAAAATATCTTCACACTTTAAATTTTTAGATACATCATCATTAGTAATGTGGCCATAATGTCTAAGTGGGGAAAAGGCAAATAACACAACAGCTAGAACAGTCTGGTAAGTACATCACTTTACTGTAATGCAGCCTGTAAAACAAGTGAAAGACGATATCACGATATCCAAAATCGAAGTCGATATCTAGTCTCATATAACCATATTGATATATTGCCCAGCCCTAAATCAGACTATCACCCCGGAAATATGTGTTTGAAATATTGTTTCACAATTTCTTCCTTAAATGCAACTGTCGTCATCGCATAACTCACAATTTTTGTCGCCTCAACTTAACCAACATGCCCTGCACCCAACTCAAAGCCCCGTATCCTCGGGTGACTCCACTAGCTGCTGCTGCTACGACGGATCTTTGTAGCCGGCGTCACAGCTTTTCTAGTTCCTCCGCTCCACCAGTAGTAACACGCTCCGAACCACCAGTCACGTGAACAGAAAAGTGCGTTTTTTTTCACAGCGACCCTCCATCGAGATTCATCGGCTTACATCAAGTCACAGCGACAGTAAAAACGTTCTTCACACAAATTGGATCAACAGCACAGCTTTAATTTAAAAAGAAAATACCTCCATTTTCCTTACAAGCAATGTAGCGTCACTCCCCGGAAGTCAAGTGCAGATGTGAGTCGCGCATGCTCAGATAGATGTAAACCGTTTACGACATAACTGTCATACTGAAATTTGTGAAATCCATGAATTACAAACAATAACAGAAGATGGAAATCATTTCAGAACATTTTAGCTATCTATGGTTGTTTGGTTGCTAACGTTAGCTCAAAACGCCATTAAACTGACAGCCTTTGTTGTGTTTGATGCTAACTTGTAGCTAAGCTAGCAGTCATTAAAAAACCTTTTAGCTATCTAATGTTGATTGGTTGCTAACGTTAGCTTAAAACACCATTCAACTGACAGCCTTTGTTGTGTTTGATGCTAACTTGTAGCTAAGCTAGCAGTCATTAAAAAACCTTTTAGCTATCTAATGTTGATTGGTTGCTAACGTTAGCTTAAAACACCATTCAACTGACAGCCTTTGTTGTGTTTTATGCTAACTTGTAGCTAAGCTAGCAGTCATTAAAAAACTTTTTAGCTATCTAATGTTGATTGGTTGCTAACGTTAGCTTAAAACACCATTCAACTGACAGCCTTTGTTGTGTTTGATGCTAACTTGTAGCCAGCAGTGAACCAACTTCGTTAAGTAGGTACATTTTTACTGTATTGACATTACAGAAGTGTCCCATGCGCAACTCAAATCTGCACTCAACTCACATCGGGGAGTGACAGCAGCATTTAAAAAGCTATATTTTAAAAACAAAGGGATGTAAATGGACTCCTTCACAATGCTCACTACACGTAACACGCAACATTACATCACTGGCAGCAAACTTCACGGAGAAAACTGAGGGCAAAACAGCATCACCAATCAATTTTAACTGAATATTCTCTGGTCTAACTCAGCCAAGACTGAATCCATCAGCATGTTAGTGTGTTGTTCACTACCGAGCCCGTTTGTAACCGCTAGGCTATCGAACATTTGGCATGTTCTTAAAAGCCCTACAACGCGTTTTCGCATTTCCATTTGGATGCAGAGCACTGCTCGAGTGGGACACAGGCTCTTAGCAACACGCTTCAAGCTATAAATTACCATGTATTCTGACAAAAACGCTCATTTGCTTTCTTCTCAAGAGTGAGATAAGAAGACAGATGTCACTCTGAAGTCAGGCGGTTGTTAGCATAGCTTAGCATAAAGACTGGAGGAAGAGGGAAACTGTTAGCCTGGCTCTGTAAAAAATGAAAGACTGATACTAATTGTCTTATCTCACTCTCACAAAGAGAGAGCTTAAGCACATTTCTCAAAATAACTTTCCTAAATTAAAAATACAAGCTCCATTTGAAGAAAGAAATGGCACGAGCCACTACTACTATTGAAGAAGGAAAATGAGAAACGTTAAAAAGGAGAGGTCTGTGGATACGATCTCCAATTGGGTGCCTGAATATAGATTATTTATGCCACATTTTACCCACACATGTACATATCTCCTTCCTACTCTATGACGCATTTAAAAAAAACTGCTGTTATTGGGAGCTTCACTTAAGGTCTGTTTGAAGGAAGGAGAAAAGAGGAAAATGAAGAAGCTGAGCTGCCAAGAAATGAACTGAAAAACCTCAAAGGCAAAAAGGAAACTGAAGGGAGGAAAAATGATTAAATGCAGCTCGGTTCTTGAGGAGGCCCTACAGATGTCAAGCAGTCGCAGTAATATCATTATGTAATTAATTGTTAATGGAAGCATTAAGAGGCTTGCTCCCAGGTTGAATTAGCAAGCAACAGTTGGTTACCGTTTCTGCAGCTCCACTTATTTACAACTCATGAGTCACAGAGAAGCAACAGTAAAAACCTTGTCTATGAATCACAGAAGAAGAAAATATTCATTGTATGAGCCAATTGGCATCCATGGTGTAAATTGGAACCACTCTGTTTCGTTAAGCCCGGTTCAGACAGACAAAACCATTTTGGAACTCAGCAGCTCGACTCAAACCAGCTGACGTCGACACTAAGACTCAGCTGGTGGAGTCTCCAGAGGCTGGTTTTAGGACGTAAGAGACGTCTCCTGTTCAACAGCCAATAGAGAAGTCAGCTGGTGGAGTCTCCAGAGGCTGGTTTTAGGACATAAGAGACGTCTCCTGTTTCAACAGCCAATAGAGAAGTCAGCTGGTGGAGTCTCCAGAGGCTGGTTTTAGGACGTAAGAGAGGTCTCCTGTTTCTACAGCCAATAGAGAAGTCAGCTGGTGGGGTCTCCAGAGGCTGGTTTTAGGACGTAAGAGACGTCTCCTGTTTCAACAGCCAATAGAGAAGTCAGCTGGTGGAGTCTCCAGAGGCTGGTTTTAGGACGTAAGAGAGGTCTCCTGTTTCTACAGCCAATAGAGAAGTCAGCTGGTGGGGTCTCCAGAGGCTGGTTTTAGGACGTAAGAGACGTCTCCTGTTTCAACAGCCAATAGAGAAGTCAGCTGGTGGAGTCTCCAGAGGCTGGTTTTAGGACGTAGAGAGGTCTCCTGTTTCTACAGCCAATAGAGAAGTCAGCTGGTGGGGTCTCCAGAGGCTGGTTTTAGGACGTAAGAGATGTCTCATGTTTCTACAGCCAATAGAGAAGTCAGCTGGTGGAGTCTCCAGAGGCTGGTTTTAGGACGTAAGAGACGTCTCCTGTTTCTACAGCCAATAGAGAAGTCAGCTGGTGGAGTCTCCAGAGGCTGGTTTTAGGACGTAAGAGAGGTCTCCTGTTTCTACAGCCAATAGAGAAGTCAGCTGGTGGAGTCTCCAGAGGCTGGTTTTAGGACGTAAGAGAGGTCTCCTGTTTCTACAGCCAATAGAGAAGTCAGCTGGTGGAGTCTCCAGAGGCTGGTTTTAGGACGTAAGAGACGTGTCCTGTTTCAACAGCCAATAGAGAAGTCAGCTGGTAGAGTCTCCAGAGGCTGGTTTTAGGACGTAAGAGACGTCTCCTGTTTCAACAGCCAATAGAGAGTCAGCTGGTGGAGTCTCCAGAGGCTGGTTTTAGGACGTAAGAGAGGTCTCCTGTTTCTACAGCCAATAGAGAAGTCAGCTGGTGGGGTCTCCAGAGGCTGGTTTTAGGACGTAAGAGACGTCTCCTGTTTCTACAGCCAATAGAGAAGTCAGCTGGTGGAGTCTCCAGAGGCTGGTTTTAGGACGTAAGAGACGTCTCCTGTTTCTACAGCCAATAGAGAAGTCAGCTGGTGGAGTCTCCAGAGGCTGGTTTTAGGACGTAAGAGAGGTCTCCTGTTTCTACAGCCAATAGAGAAGTCAGCTGGTGGAGTCTCCAGAGGCTGGTTTTAGGACGTAAGAGACGTCTCCTGTTTCAACAGCCAATAGAGAAGTCAGCTGATGGGGTCTCCAGAGGCTGGTTTTAGGACGTAAGAAACGTCTCCTGTTTCTACAGCCAATAGAGAAGTCAGCTGGTGGAGTCTCCAGAGGCTGGTTTTAGGACGTAAGAGAGGTCTCCTGTTTCTACAGCCAATAGAGAAGTCAGCTGGTGGAGTCTCCAGAGGCTGGTTTTAGGACGTAAGAGAGGTCTCCTGTTTCTACAGCCAATAGAGAAGTCAGCTGGTGGAGTCTCCAGAGGCTGGTTTTAGGACGTAAGAGACGTCTCCTGTTTCTACAGCCAATAGAGAAGTCAGCTGGTGGAGTCTCCAGAGGCTGGTTTTAGGACGTAAGAGACGTCTCATGTTTCTACAGCCAATAGAGAAGTCAGCTGGTGGAGTCTCCAGAGGCTGGTTTTAGGACGTAAGAGACGTCTCATGTTTCTACAGCCAATAGAGAAGTCAGCTGGTGGAGTCTCCAGAGGCTGGTTTTAGGACGTAAGAGACGTCTCCTGTTTCTACAGCCAATAGAGAAGTCAGCTGGTGGAGTCTCCAGAGGCTGGTTTTAGGACGTAAGAGAGGTCTCCTGTTTCTACAGCCAATAGAGAAGTCAGCTGGTGGAGTCTCCAGAGGCTGGTTTTAGGACGTAAGAGACGTCTCCTGTTTCTACAGCCAATAGAGAAGTCAGCTGGTGGAGTCTCCAGAGGCTGGTTTTAGGACGTAAGAGAGGTCTCCTGTTTCTACAGCCAATAGAGAAGTCAGCTGGTGGAGTCTCCAGAGGCTGGTTTTAGGACGTAAGAGACGTCTCCTGTTCAACATCCAATAGAGAAGTCAGCTGGTGGGGTCTCCAGAGGCTGGTTTTAGGACGTAAGAGACGTCTCCTGTTCAACATCCAATAGAGAAGTCCGCTGGTGGAGTCTCCAGAGGCTGGTTTTAGGACGTAAGAGACGTGTCCTGTTTCAACAGCCAATAGAGAAGTCAGCTGGTGGAGTCTCCAGAGGCTGGTTTTAGGACGTAAGAGATGTCTCCTGTTTCTACAGCCAATAGAGAAGTCAGCTGGTGGAGTCTCCAGAGGCTGGTTTTAGGACGTAAGAGACGTCTCCTGTTTCTACAGCCAATAGAGAAGTCAGCTGGTGGAGTCTCCAGAGGCTGGTTTTAGGACGTAAGAGACGTGTCCTGTTCAACAGGAGGGAGCGCCTCCAACGTGAGTTTCTTAGTCAGGATCACTGCGTAGCCTCCAATGCGAGTTTGTTGAAGTTGGAATCATGGCTGAAGGAGGAGATGACGGTGCTCAGGACATTCATCAGCCCTCTGAGAGGACTCAGTCTGAAGCGTGGCCATATTCTGAATTATTATAAGAACGCTGAAGGACAACTGCAGAACATGCTGGAAAGAAGTTGCGGCTTAAGGACTGAACACACTTTTAAAAATACCAAGATAATTCCCAAAACTGATAATTTTGGTCACTATAACCGTGAGGTTACATTTTTATACCGTTACATCCCTAGAGGGGATTGCTGACAACACAGCTTTAGTCTTTACACGGCAACATCAACACTTCTTACTCTTCACAAGAACGGAAAACTCATCTGAGAGTACGTATATTATCATATACATTTTAGGGGTGTTGCAGCTCTTTTGGCCCCTGAAACGATCCAATTCTTACAATATATATTGAATATCTGCCAAACCCCGATGTAAAATAGCTAAGTAAAGAAAGCAACTAAAATATTTAAGTTGATGCGGCAACGTTTTTGTAAACCTCGCTTATAAAATCCAGATTCTTGTGAGTGTCCTGCCGTGATCAGGGTGACTGCGGATCAATTTAATGATGCACATATCGGCTCCGATCTGATACTTGTGATCGGGATGGGGACATTTCTAATTTCATAGTGTGAAATAACTATTAATTGTGTCTGTAACCTGTTTATTCTCATGATCGGAGGCCTTTAAGTTCATGCAAATGACTGACAAAGCTGACAAATGAAGGGCAGCAGACCTGAAAGACTACTGGACACAACAAACACAACACAACAAACACCTGTACACTTTACTCTTCGTCTCTTATTGCCTAAATGTCCTTTCCTTCCCTCTCTGTTCTTTATGCCACTTTGTCGTGACAGACGTGGGGTAAATTGGCTCAGACCTCCAGGCGCCTTCCTATTGATTGTTTGTAACGTTTGAGTGATGCAGGAACTGAAGCTTATTCTACGGTTGCACTCAATATTTGTCATGTTTACAGAGTGTCAGTCCACAGCCCAAAATGTCCGATGGAATTTACTGACAGTATCCAGGGCTGTCAAAGTAAAATTCACTAAGGGCACATGTAGAGTTTGTTGACAAGCTTTTAACTGAAAAAGTCACCTTTCTTTGGCTGTATTATTGCATGTCTCATATAGTCTCACTTAGTTTGGTCAACACAAAGCCCTAAAAAGTCAGGAAAAGGTTCCTCCGCCATCATAGAGTTTAGCAAATCATTAAAAACAATGATTGCATTTTTAAAAGTGGACTACCACACAGCTGACTCACAGCAACTGGTTTCATAGCCTGAACATGCAAAAGTCTGTTTCTGGGGAATTTCTGGGTCTCAATTGTCGCGTAATTACAGTTTCCTGTGTTTTTGGTTTGGCGCACAAGTAGACGGGCCAAAATCTATTGTGAACATTTCAATTTCAATTTTATTTATAGTATCAATTCATAACAAGAGTTATCTCGAGACACTTTACAGATAGAGTAGGTCTAGACCAGATAGAGTAGGTCTAGACCACACTCCATAATTTACAAGGACCCAACAGTTCTAGTAGTTTTCTCCAGAGCAAGCAACAGTGCGACAGCGGCGAGTTAAAACTTCCTTTTAGGCAGAAACCTGGGACAGACCCAGACCCAGACCCAGACCAAGACCCAGACCAAGACCGAGACCCAGGCTCTTGGTAGGCGGTGTCTGACGACCGGTTGGGGTTAGAATGAAGAGTGGCAATAACAGTCACAAAAAATAGTAGTTTGTAGTAGTTCTTTGTAGTAGTTCATGGTATAGCAGGACACTGTGCAGCATTACAAGGCCCAGCAGGGCGTAGCAGGACACAGCAGGACGTGGCAGAACGTAGCAGGACACAGCAGGATGTAGCAGGATGTAGCAGGACACAGCAGGATGTAGCAGGATGTAGCAGGACGTAGCAGGGCACAGCAGGACGTAGCAGGATGTAGCAGGACGTAGCAGGGCACAGCAGGACATAGCAGGATGTAGCAGGACGTAGCAGGGCACAGCAGGACATAGCATGGCACAGCAGGACGTAGCAGGATGTAACAGGATGTAGCAGGACACAGTAGGACGTAGCAGAGACATAAACAAATTGATATGCGGGGTGGCCGGTTTAGCTCAGCTGGTAGAGCAGGCGCACATACATAGAGGTTTATTCCTCGAATCAGCGACCCTTTGCTGCATGTCATTCCCCTTCTCTCCCCCCTTTCATGTCTTCATTTGTCCTGTGGAAATAAAGGCCTGAAGATGCCCCAAAAAATATATGATATACGGGCCGGATCAAAATATGTGAGGGGCTGGATGACTATGGTAACTTCCGTAATTTCAACCCGGATCTCCATTTCCCAATGTTTTTTTTGTGTCTAAGTGACAACAAGCTGTGAAACCGGTGAAGTTTTAGGCAAGACCGCTGCAGTCGGCATCCGCGAAACAAGCTACACTGTAACCCTATGGGGCAAATGCCCATCGTCAATTTCCATCCACTAAAAGTTCTGTTGTTGCCGCTGACAATGTGACAACATTATGGAAAGGATCCCTTCAGAGATAGACCTTTCAGTTAAAGACACTATCTGTAATAAAACATCTAAAAAGCTAAAATCCTATCCGATGGGGGTCGAAATCTTATCAAATATTATGGGGCTCATGGGGTAATTTGTGTCAGTTTAAGAGTCATTTATTTATTTATTATTAGTATTTTTATTTATCTACTTCTTGATGTTCTGAGTGTTTCTGTATGTATTTGTTCTGCTGTGAAAAAAAGCTCAATAAACAAAGTTTGAAGAAAAAAAACCAACAACAGAAAAAGCCATTAATTTAAATGTGTGTGTGAGCCTTTCCCTCCTGAAGCTGCAGGGAAGCCAGCAGCGAGGTGAGGTCGGCGCTCTGAGTGGCTCAGCGGTGCAGAAACACACAGTGACACAGGAAATCTCAGCGGGGCTCCGCCGTTGACTCGGTAATTGTCCAATTTATGCAAAGCGTGCCGGGTGTCGGGGCAGAGCGACCAATGGGAGCAGCGATAGGGATATTTAAATCCCAGGAGGCAGAGAGGCTGTCAGTGGTGTGCCGCACTCACAGGGCAGCCGCATGTGTGATAAGAGAGCTTAATTCACTTCCTCTGTGTGGTGGGAAAGAGTGTGTGTGTGTGTGTGTGTGTGTGTGTGTGTGTGTGTGTGTGTGTGTGTATATATATATATATTTATAAAAATGTCGGGGTGTGTGTGTGTCAAAATGAATGTAATATAAATATATATACAACAATATATATATATATATATATATATATATATATATATATATATATATATATATATATATATATATATATATATATATATATATATATATATATATGTCTGTGTGAAAATTAATGTAAGTGGATGAACAAAGGCAAGTATGTGTCCGTCTGTCTGTGTGTGTGTGTGTGTGTGTGTGTGTGTGTGTGTCTGTGTGTGTGTGTGTGTGTGTGTGTGTGTGTGTGTGTGTGTGTGTGTGTATACTGTCCTGTCACTTCTCCGGCTGTCATGTATAATAAATGCAGGTTATGAATCGAGACGCTGCACAGTGAGGAGGAGGAGGAGGAGGAGGAGGAGGAGGAGGAGGAAGATCTTTGTTCCTTTGTACCATCCCGGCCGACTACAGGAAATTAAAAAATGGGTAGAGGCCGACCGACACCCTCATGGTAAACTGGCACCTCTCCAGCTACCAGTCCACAATCAGGAGGGGACCTGGAGCCTCTCCAGCTACCAGTCCACAATCAGGAGGGGACCTGGAGCCTCTCCAGCTACAAGTCCACAATCAGGAGGTGACCTGGAGCCTCTCCAGCTACCAGTCCACCATCAGGAGGTGACCTGGAGCCTCTCCAGCTACCAGTCCACAATCAGGAGGTGAACTGGCACATCTCCAGCTACCAGTCCACAATCAGGAGGTGAACTGGAGCCTCTCCAGCTACCAGTCCACAATCAGGAGGTGAACTGGAGCCTCTCCAGCTACCAGTCCACAATCAGGAGGTGAACTGGAGCCTCTCCAGCTACCAGTCCACAATCAGGAGGTGAACTGGCGCCTCCAGCTACCAGTCCACAATCAGGAGGTGAACTGGCACCTCTCCAGCTACCAGTCCACAATCAGGAGGTGAACTGGAGCCTCTCCAGCTACCAGTCCACAATCAGGAGGTGACCTGGAGCCTCTCCAGCTACCAGTCCACAATCAGGAGGTGAACTGGAGCCTCTCCAGCT
>JABXJD010000635.1:107500-145000 GCA_013375575.1 Percina caprodes
TATGGCTGGGTGATGACCTCCAGGGCCCTCGGCCTTCTCTCTAAGCCCCAGTTAGTGGCTCTATGGCTGGGTGATGACCTCCAGGGCCCTCGGCCCTCTCTCTAAGCCCCAGTTAGTGGCTCTATGGCTGGGTGATGACCTCCAGGGCCCTCGGCCTTCTCTCTAAGCCCCAGTTAGTGGCTCTATGGCTGGGTGATGACCTCCAGGGCCCTCGGCCTTCTCTCTAAGCCCCAGTTAGTGGCTCTATGGCTGGGTGATGACCTCCAGGGCCCTCGGCCCTCTCTCTAAGCCCCAGTTAGTGGCTCTATGGCTGGGTGATGACCTCCAGGGCCCTCGGCCCTCTCTCTAAGCCCCAGTTAGTGGCTCTATGGCTGGGTGTTGACCTCCAGGGCCCTCGGCCTTCTCTCTAAGCCCCAGTTAGTGGCTCTATGGCTGGGTGATGACCTCCAGGGCCCTCGGCCCTCTCTCTAAGCCCCAGTTAGTGGCTCTATGGCTGGGTGATGACCTCCAGGGCCCTCGGCCCTCTCTCTAAGCCCCAGTTAGTGGCTCTATGGCCGGGTGATGACCTCCAGGGCCCTCGGCCTTCTCTCTAAGCCCCAGTTAGTGGCTCTATGGCTGGGTGATGACCTCCAGGGCCCTCGGCCCTCTCTCTAAGCCCCAGTTAGTGGCTCTATGGCTGGGTGATGACCTCCAGGGCCCTCGGCCCTCTCTAAGCCCCAGTTAGTGGCTCTATGGCTGGGTGATGACCTCCAGGGCCCTCGGCCCTCTCTTTAAGCCCCAGTTAGTGGCTCTATGGCTGGGTGTTGACCTCCAGGGCCCTCGGCCCTCTCTCTAAGCCCCAGTTAGTGGCTCTATGGCTGGGTGTTGACCTCCAGGGCCCTCGGCCCTCTCTCTAAGCCCCAGTTAGTGGCTCTATGGCTGGGTGATGACCTCCAGGGCCCTCGGCCCTCTCTTTAAGCCCCAGTTAGTGGCTCTATGGCTGGATGATGACCTCCAGGGCCCTCGGCCCTCTCTCTAAGCCCCAGTTAGTGGCTCTATGGCTGGGTGATGACCTCCAGGGCCCTCGGCCTTCTCTCTAAGCCCCAGTTAGTGGCTCTATGGCTGGGTGATGACCTCCAGGGCCCTCGGCCTTCTCTCTAAGCCCCAGTTAGTGGCTCTATGGCTGGGTGATGACCTCCAGGGCCCTCGGCCTTCTCTCTAAGCCCCAGTTAGTGGCTCTATGGCTGGGTGATGACCTCCAGGGCCCTCGGCCCTCTCTTTAAGCCCCAGTTAGTGGCTCTATGGCTGGATGATGACCTCCAGGGCCCTCGGCCCTCTCTCTAAGCCCCAGTTAGTGGCTCTATGGCTGGGTGATGACCTCCAGGGCCCTCGGCCCTCTCTCTAAGCCCCAGTTAGTGGCTCTATGGCTGGGTGATGACCTCCAGGGCCCTCTGCCCTCTCTTTAAGCCCCAGTTAGTGGCTCTATGGCTGGGTGATGACCTCCAGGGCCCTCGGCCTTCTCTCTAAGCCCCAGTAAGTTCATTCAAGTGCCCATATTACGGGAAAAAAAAAAAGAAATTGGGATTTGCGGTGTTATTTTGTGTCTCTGCTGCTTCCACACGCATACAAACTTGGTTTTGAGTGAGATCCGGTTTCTAAATGTCCTCTGTCTTCAGTCTCTGGGTGGCTGTTCAAAATCTGCACAGCTTTCTACGTCACTAGAGACGAGGTGGCTAACCGTAGCACATGCTAGCGCTAGCATGCTAGCTCATTCTAAATAGCAAAACACTGCTACAACAGCCACTAGTATATACTATCTGTTCCTGTTGTGCAGGTATTCCACAAATGGCCCTCATCTAAAAGAAGTCTATTTGGGAGCCCCGATAGCAAATACACAATAAACAGCTTCTAAGGAAATTCAGTGTTGGTACGTGTGGAGAAAAAAGTGCTTGTCTACACCGTCACGCTGTAAATAACACTTTAAATTTGGCACGCAACTGTGTGTGATGAACTGGGGGATGTAAGGGTCTCTCTGTAGTTATGTCAGTTTGAATTTCAGAGGCAGTGATATTAGGGTCAAAAATGTAAATAAAGGTCATAATGTTGACCATGAACCTCAACGTCTCAGGTTCAGCACAGATTCTTTGTTGCATCTCTTTCTTTCTCCCTCTTTAAAATTACTAAAGAAATATTATGAGGATCATTTCATTATTTAATTTTTTTAGATAATTAGTCATAAATATTTTCTGAAATGTGTGTATTTTATCAGACAGTCGGGTTAAAAGAGGTTAGAAGAAACAAAGGCGCAGAGAAAGCTGAGATACGTGACGTCAGTGATGAGGAGAATTAAGAAAAGAAGTCAAAGTCATCTTCAAGGCGGCTGCCTGAAAATATGATAGTGTGTGTGTATGTTGGTGTGTGCGCACATGCAAGTGAGTGTACGTGTGTGTGTGTGTGTGTGTGCGTACGTGTGTGCGTGCGTACATGTTTGTGCATGTGAGAGTCTGTGTGTGTGTCTGTCTGTTTGTGCGTGTGTCTGCCTGTGTATATCTGTGTGTGTATACGTGTTTGTGCATGTGTGAGTCTGTCTGTGTCTGTGTGTGTGTGTGTGTGTGTGCGTGCGTACGTGTGCACGTATGCAGTGTGTGCGTGCTTACGTGTGCATGTGTGAGTCTGTCTGTGTGTCTGTCTGTTTGTGCGTGTGTCTGCCTGTGTATATCTGTGTGTGTGTATACGTGTTTGTGCATGTGTGAGTCTGTCTGTGTCTGTGTGTGTGTGTGTGTGTGTGTGTGCGTACGTGTTTGTGCATGTGTGAGTCTGTCTCTGTGTGTGTGTGTGTGTGTGTGTGTGTGTGTGTGTGTGCGTACGTGTTTGAGCATGTGTGAGTCTGTCTCTGTGTGTGTGTGTGTGTGTGTGTGTGTGTGTGTGTGTGTGTGTGTGTGTGTGTGTGTGTGTGTGTGTGCGCACGCTGTGGAACAACACAAGCATGCATTTCATTGTGAATCAGGGAGAGCTTTTCTTGGTCCTCTCCGCCTCCGGTTTCTGCACACCCCCCCCCACGTCCACCTATCCTGAGAAGCAATTAACAGAATCAAAGGCCCTTGACCGCGGCCCCCCCACCGGGCCCGCAGAGACTCGATTAGAAAGCCCACAACAAGCTGCCGTGGGGCAAACGGACCACGCTGTGTTTGGAGAACATTATCTCTAGCAAATTTGCAACTTAGGAAGTAAAAACAAACAAAAAAACAAAAAAACAATAAAAACACGTTTTTCCGCAGAGATGTCTGACTGGGATTTCTTGGCGGCGCTGAGTCACACAAAGCTGCTGATGGACGTTGTGTGCAGTGGTGCTGAGCCGATCGAGATAACGGAGGCCAAGCCTTAATGGGCAGAAAACAGAGGCAACAGCATCAGAACTAATGTCCAGCTGCCGGTTACAGGATGTTTCTATTCAAAGAGCTGCACGGACAAACTCAACAGCATCGGGGAAAGATGTGTTTATGAGTCATTTGTACATTTAATCTACAGCTCTACAGAACCATTTGGCCTATTTTTGCTCCCTTTCTTTGGTTTGACAGCACATTTCCTGTCTGGTTAAGTCTCGGTGTTTCCAGCTCTCATAAACGCAGCAAAATACTCCAAATGGTAGAAGGGAATGCAATAACCGTAATGCAATTACACAAAGCATACATGTCACCTGCTAGTGTTTTAAAACTTCCGCATTGCCAATAATCACTGCAAAATTCATGGAAATAGGATATTTGAGCAGCATTAAACATTATTCCAACTATATATAAATCAAGTTTACTATTACTGTGCGCCAAAAAATTGCAAAATTCTTCCTCTGTCGACCATATAACTTGACGGCAAGAGATATTTTTTTTTAAAGTTGCTGCTTTCGTGGCTTTAATGTCTCAGAGATCTGAAACATTCTTCTTCAGTGGCTTCTCAACACAGATGTTGAACAGTCACAAATTGATGATGGAAGAGGCCGAGACACCAGACAGACTGGAGGGAAAAGTCAATTACTTTGGACTTGTTTTCCTTCTGACTCTGCATGCTGTGCATGGAGCTGCGTGTGATTGCAGACGTGTGGATGAGGCATAACAATGAGGCAGATGCTGCATGATTACAGATGACAATCATGATGACGACCATGTAGTTTGAACTCTTGATGGTGGAGGGATGCATCCCTTCAACAGGCATCCCGTACCCTTTATTTCCCCGGGACATTTTTAATGATGTGGAGCAGGAATGAGACGTAGGATCACACAGCAGACTATCTCATCGGAGGGTTGTCTGCTGCATGGGAGAAACCTTCAAGGATCGATGCTGATCCATGTCCCTTTACAGAGGCTACATTTTAGTTCAAAAATGAATATCTTTCGCTAAGTTTCCCTCTCATTCCCCCTGCTCTGGCGTTTCCCCGTCATTCCCCTTGCTCTGGCGTTCCCCCATCATTCACTCTGCTGTGGTGTTTCCCCCTCTCATTCCCCCTGTTCTGACGTTTCCCCCTCTCAGACCAGAACATCATGGCCCCCAACAGAACTCAGCAAAAGTTGTTCCTGCTCGAGCTTTAACTTCTGGATATTCGGCAGCGTTACCACAACGGACCAAATGGCTTCGCTCGCATCTTTCTCCGCCGCCATTACAGAACTCACAGAAGGTTACCGAACATCAACGTCATCGTTCTCCCCTTCGTTCTCCCTCCAATTGGCAGGCAACCGCTCTACCACTGAGCCACAGCCGCCCCCAGTGGCTTAAAAGGTCAGGATGATCAACAGCTGTTTAAAACTGATTTCTCTGTTTCTACTTTCTACCAAAGGAATACTCATAAAATCAAACCTGCACGGTTACATTACACCATATGTAACCCCGCCCCCACAACCACCTCGTCAAGGGAAAAAGAGCTGCAAACCGGTGTATTCTGCTGTTTCTAAGTGCCTCCCCCTGCTGATTTTGAGTGATTATTGTGAATGCTTTGATTAAAGGTGCAGTACGTAAGACTTATAAAACTAACTTTTTGCCATATTTGCTGAAACTGACCCTATGTTCCAGTAGATTAGGCAGGTAATGAAAATAATAAATCTGGCTCCCTGTTCAGACCAATCAGGGCCAGGGAGGGGGGGTGTCTAACTGCATGTCAATCACTTCTCATGCACACGCCTTCATTCTTCTTTTGTGGGGAGGGTCTTAGGAGACCGTTTTGGGTTTTAGCAGAAAGGGGGAGGGACTGAGGGGTTGTCGATGTTCAATTCTTTTGGCTAAGTCCTGGATCTTCGCCATCGTACGTACGGCACCTTTAATACATGGAAATACATAATCTACTGCTTTAATGACAGTTTAGTTTAAGCAGCCAACAACCCCCACCTTCTGACTCCTTTCTGTGTTTCAGAACCTCCTGATTTACAAATTAAGCTTAGAATATAACATGAAATGTACAAAACTTTACACAAAAAGATCATTCTCTGGTCTATAATATGCTATATGTTACATGTTATATTTTCTCCCCAACCATCTAGCCACCCCCATAAATTATCTCACGACCCCCAGGTTGAGAACCACTGGTTTAGCGAATCTAGTGCAGACCAGATAGGAAATAAAGAAAAGAAATGAGCCAATACAGCAATGGTCAGAGTTGAAGTTAGATTGTAATATTTAGCTATGTGTCCTTTCTGTTTAACCTCACACATCCTGCTTCTCCTCCTTTAAACAGACTTCCAGCTTTAGATCTGACTCAACGATCTGCTCATTAAGTTGCAGGAAGACCATTAGAAACGGTGGAGATGTTGCCATTAATGCAGAAATCTTCCCCGTGGTGATGAACGCACAAAATATATGCACCGCAATTATATTTGGATTACGTGAAAACTGTACTTCCATTTTAATTGTGAAATATTAGATGTGTTGACTGGACTGTCAAAAGCAGGAGAAAGAGAGGAGGAAGAGGAAACCTACTGTGACTATCATCATTATTGCAATTTACTGGAGATTTTAATCTTTTGACATTTGAAAATGTTCTGTTTGTAGCCAGTGTTGAGTTATTATATAATATACAATTAACAATCTAGCAGCAAACCCTTTGAAACAGTTTGTAAAAACATGTAGAACTAGTTCAAGGTTAGTATATATCCTAGACGTTCCACCTCCGGGATATAGAGGACTATGGTTACCTGGTCCTCAGGTCTCTGCAGGGTAAATCCAGACAGCTAGCTAGACTATCTGTCCAATCTGAGGACTATGGTTACCTGGTCCGCAGGTCTCTGCAGGGTAAATCCAGACAGCTAGCTAGACTATCTGTCCAATCTGAGGACTATGGTTACCTGGTCCTTAGATCTCTGCAGGGTAAATCCAGACAGCTAGCTAGACCATCTGTCCAATCTGAGGACTATGGTTACCTGGTCCTCAGATCTCTGCAGGGTAAATCCAGACAGCTAGCTAGACTATCTGTCCAATCTGAGGACTATGGTTACCTGGTCCTCAGGTCTCTGCAGGGTAAATCCAGACAGCTAGCTAGACTATCTGTCCAATCAGAGGACTATGGTTACCTGGTCCTCAGGTCTCTGCAGGGTAAATCCAGACAGCTAGCTAGACTATCTGTCCAATCTGAGGACTATGGTTACCTGGTCCTCAGGTCTCTGCAGGGTAAATCCAGACAGCTAGCTAGACTATCTGTCCAATCTGAGGACTATGGTTACCTGGTCCTCAGATCTCTGCAGGGTAAATCCAGACAGCTAGCTAGACTATCTGTCCAATCTGAGGACTATGGTTACCTGGTCCTCAGATCTCTGCAGGGTAAATCCAGACAGCTAGCTAGACTATCTGTCCAATCTGAGGACTATGGTTACCTGGTCCTCAGGTCTCTGCAGGGTAAATCCAGACAGCTAGCTAGACTATCTGTCCAATCAGAGGACTATGGTTACCTGGTCCTCAGGTCTCTGCAGGGTAAATCCAGACAGCTAGCTAGACTATCTGTCCAATCTGAGGACTATGGTTACCTGGTCCTCAGGTCTCTGCAGGGTAAATCCAGACAGCTAGCTAGACTATCTGTCCAATCTGAGGACTATGGTTACCTGGTCCTCAGATCTCTGCAGGGTAAATCCAGACAGCTAGCTAGACTATCTGTCCAATCTGAGGACTATGGTTACCTGGTCCTCAGATCTCTGCAGGGTAAATCCAGACAGCTAGCTAGACTATCTGTCCAATCTGAGGACTATGGTTACCTGGTCCTCAGGTCTCTGCAGGGTAAATCCAGACAGCTAGCTGGACTATCTGTCCAATCGGAGGACTCTGTTGACGACTAAAACTACTTCTAAACGTCCACATGTTCCACCAAAACAAGTTCCTTCCTGAGACTATTTAGCAGCGGCACCGTGGCTCCGTCCGGCGCTTAACCCTCATGTTGTCCTCGGGTCAAATTGACCCGTTGTCCTATATCAATGTTCTTTTTAATTCCCCAAAATAACATGATTGATTCCACACAACGCTCTTTGGCAAGTAGACATCTCTACTTTCGCAAAGCCGATTAATGACTTCAACAATTAACAGCTCATCAGGACTGTTATGAATTCTGTAAATTGACTAATCAATTTTTTTAGAACCTGTCAAATCACAATATATCTTGACATTTGTCTGTGAAATTCATTAATGATAATATAGTTGACTAAAGTGATTTACATCTAGAAAAAAAGTGCATTCTGGATCACGGCTGTCTCAAACGGGCAGAAGAGGAAATTATTGTGGATTAGGACCACATTATGGAAAACTTCTGCTGCATAAAAAAGCTGATGTAGTCATTAAACTTTGGTTTGTCTGCAGGGCTGAGTGGGTGGTGTGTCGAAGCCTCTGAGAGATCTCAAAGTTAACGAGAAAAGGTGCGAGAGAGCCGTGTCAGCTTTGGAGAGGCCGGGACCATCAACTGGGAGGGAGATCTTTTTTTAACTCTGTTCATTTTCTGAACCTGCTTTACACCACACTCACCTTTGGTTTTAATGTAGGGACTTCTTTGTTGTTGAGGTGGTGAATTTATTTTAATTCAGAGGGTTGCGTTTCTTCAAAACTCGATCTCAACTTGTTGCTGCAGTGCCCCCTAGGGGGGGAGGGGGGGGGGAATCACCAGACGCCTCCCGATACGATATCACCACAATACGATATTATCGCAGTTTTAAACATATTGCAATACTCCGCAATATATTGCTATTTCTAACCTTTTTTCCAACTTCTAATTTTTCCCCAATTTAAGTCCCCGATAGGAAACTTAGTCTACATCTGTTTTATCTAAAATCTGTTTGTTCATATCACTTCAATTTTATTCAATGTTATTGCTGCATAATCGGATTGTTAAGCAGACAAACTGACCAACACATATATAATAAAAGATCCAAACTTGGCGCCTGTGTATCGATACAGTATTGCCACTGAAAATATCGCAATACTATACTGTATTGATTTTTTTCCCCCACCCCTAGTGCCCCCCCTGCGGCAACCCCCAATGCAACCAAAACGCACCACCCCCGATCAAATTAAATGAAAAGAGCTGCGTTTCTGCAGGACCGTTGGACGGCCAACGCAGGCAGGAAGGAGCCTCCCCTGTGACACCTGTGGGCGTGAAGCCCCTCCAACACCACATAATGACATGGAGACATCGGCGCGGGTCGGATCACATCCTAAGCCCTAAGGTCCTCCACATAAGCAGAGGAGGAAGAAGAGAAACACAGGTAAGGATAGATAGAAAGAAGAAGAAATGAACAGGGTCCAAAAATAGCTTTTTGTTCACATGGAAACCACGCGAAGGAGACGGAGAGAAGCAGCTCCGATGAGAGTAAGGAGAGTAGAGGAGACAAGAGAGAAGAGAGGATGGACGAGAGAGGAGACAAGAGAGTAGAATAGAGGAGACAAGAGAGTAGATGAGAGGAGAGACAAGAGAGGAGATGAGAGAGGAGACAAGAGAGTAGAATAGAGGAGACAAGAGAGTAGACAAGAGGAGAGACAAGAGAGGAGATGAGAGAGGAGACAAGAGAGTAGAGGAGAGAGAAGACAAGAGAGGTGAGGAGAGGGAAAAGAGGAGACAAGAGAGTAGAAGAGAGGAGACAAGAGAGAAGATGAGAGGAGAGACAAGAGAGGAGAGGAGAGAGGAGACAAGAGAGGAGAGACAAGAGAGGAGAGGAGAGAGGAGACAAGAGAGGAGAGACAAGAGAGGAGAGGAGAGAGGAGACAAGAGAGGAGAGAGGAGACAAGAGAGGAGAGGAGAGAGGAGAGAGGAGAGAGGAGAGGAGAGAGGAGAGACGAAAGGAGAGGAGAGAGGAGACAAGAGATGAGACGAGAGGAGAAACAAGAGAGGGGAGGAGACAAGAGAGGGGAGGAGACAAGAGAGGACACAAGTGAGGGGAGGAGACAAGAGAGGACACAAGAGAGGAGAGGAGACAAGAGAGGACACAAGAGAGGGGAGGAGACAAGAGAGGACACAAGAGAGGAGAGGAGACAAGAGAGGGGAGGAGACATGAGTGGAGACATGTAAGGGAGGAGACAAGAGAGGAGATGAGTGAGGAGAGGAGAGACAAGCGATGAGACACAAGAAGAAGAGAGAGGAGTCAAGAGAGGAGAGCAGAGAAATATGGGAGACGAGCAGAAGTAAAGGAGAGGTGTCAACTGGAAAAGAAAGAAAGAAGAGGTGAAGAGTGACAAGAGGAGTATAGGTGAGCCCAGAGGTGAGACGTGCAGACACCAGCGTATAAGCATCCTATCCTGACTTATTGATCTTTTCCATAAATCTTCCCAGCAGAACAACATCCTCAGTCTCATGAGGAGGAGGAGGGGATGGGGGGGGGGATGGGGGGTTAAAATCCCCAGTGTGACACATCAGCAGGATTTCTTCCCACAGGCCTGGGTTTGAGTGGATATAATGAGGTCTGAGGTGTGAGGGGGCGGGAGCGAGCCAAGGCTTTAAATCCCCGGGCTTGAGAAGGTGGTGGTGGGGGTGGTGGTGGGGGTGGTGGTGGGGGTGGTGGTGGGGGTGGTGGTGGGGGTGGGGGTGGGGGTATTCCTGCAGCCACCGCTCCAGAGAGACAAAAGCTGGATTTAGTTTCGATCCCGGCTCTTCTCGCGCTGCAGGCGGCGAATGTTAAAGAGAGCAGAAAACATACAACACACTTCTGTCACTTTTTTGTATCATGAGATTGTACAAATAACGAAACTTGGCAATATGGAGAAAACCAGATAAAATCACAATATATTTCACCAAATACATCACGTGTCAAACTCAAGGCCCGCGGGCGAAACCGGGCCCCTCGCAGATTTTAATCCGGCCCACATATCAATGTGGGTCCAACAACAATTTTTCCCACTTTTTCCAAAGTTTTTGTCACTTATTCCAACATTTAGACAGTAAAAGAAGAAGTTACTGTAACCTGAAATCATTTTGAACTTTTTGAGAAGATGCTCACAGGGGAATGCTGGGACATCAGAAGCATTGTGAGGTAATATCTATATATTATACACTATTATACACTATAATAGTGTATAATATATAGATATTATACACTATTATACACTATAATAGTGTGTTCTCCATTCTGTAGTGGTGTTCAAATTCTCCGCGGTTAATTTCCTTCGCTATACAGCCCACTATAAAATACCCACAATATACAGCGCTAATTAGAGCGTACATATGACGTACTATATATTTTACCCCCCGTATCCCACAATTCAACGCAGTTGTGTTTTCCCAGAGGAGAAGAAGAAGCAGAAAGAAAGGCGGAAACTGAAGAGGAAAATTAAGCGGGCTTTCTTTTTCTGAACAGTGGACCGCACCCTAGCGGCAGCAAATACATTTTGCACCCAGGGTCCGTCTAGCAACTCTCCGTTGGGTTGCGAGCTGGAAAACCAAATTCTGGTCAGGCCAATCACATCGTGTATAGAGTCAGTGGGCGGGGCTTAACATAAGGACGGCAGAGTTGCGACGGTTCTGTGTGAATTCCCTGCTACTTGAAAACAAAGAAGATGGCGGCTGCTGCTGCTGGAGAACAGCGGCCTGTCCCATCGGCTTTGGCTCTGGAAGACTTGGAGTTAAACTCTGAAGTCATTCTTAAAAAAGGAAGATGTGAGATTTTGAAGTCCAACCAGCGTTGCTCTGGAGCGCTGTCCTATTGCGTGCAGAGGGAATCTGAAAGACCATCTATCCCGCCCCTGGGATTGAACCCAGCCAATGGGGAGCTCCCAAACCCAACATCTTGATGTGTGTCTGGCTTGTCAGGTTATGGAAATATAACATGTAACGTATATCATATGCAAGCTTTAACTCTCCTCCTGAGGACTCGGTTTGTTTCAGGGACGTATTAAAAGTACTTTATGGCATTTTTCCACTGCATGGTATCTACTTGACTCTCCTTTTTTTCGTATTCCATTACAAAAACAAAGTCCCTGGTACTTGCTAACAGGTACTTTTTGCAATACTACCTCAGTCGAGGTTCCAAGCGAGCTGAGGAGATACCAAAAGGTGACGAGAAAATCTGCAGACTGCTGATTGGTCGGACAGAATCGTCACTAATCACTGTGTATAGGTAGGTCAATAGGTTCACCGGTAAATAGCGACATTTTCACTGTAGTGTCTGAAATCTCGTTTGGTCGTTCCGTATATAGTTCACTATTTAATAAACACTATGGAGGCAAGGCTGCTGCTTCATTTATGTACACATCTCAGCAACAGGGAAATTCAAAGTGCTTTACATACAACAGCAGATCTGTATATATCGTGGGCTTAGTGAGAGTGAATGAGGGATCGGTTTCCAACACTTCTCCTTGAAGGAGAAAAGTTTGAAGTAGCTTACTTTCCTAATTATCTGGAGAGAAAAGCACCAACATGTCATGTATATTTAATAGACTGGGGAGCTTTGCGTGTTGAGGTTTGGCCCATTAATAAGGTCACCTCCAATCTCCGAGAGTTCTCGCCTCGGGTAATCAAACGTTTTCCCGAGTGACCTTTAACTCCGCTTCCACATTTCGTGGGTGGAGAATGAAGACTTTAGTCACAGATAGCCCAGACGAAACTCTGTATGTGTTTTCAACATTTGTGTATTCTTTGAAGTATAGTGGCGGCCCAGAGGCCACCCCCAAGTGGTCCGGAGGCCACCCCCCTACTGGCCCAGAGGCCACCCCCAAGTGGCCCAGAGGCAACCCCGGAGTGGCCCAGAGGCCACCCCCGAGTGGCCCAGAAGCAACCCCGGAGCGGCCCAGAGGCCACCCCCGAGCGGCCCAGAGGCCACCCCCGAATGGCCCAGAGGCCACCCCCGAGCGGCCCAGAGGCCACCCCCGAGCGGCCCAGAGGCCACCCCCGAGTGGCCCAGAGGCCACCCCCGAGCGGCCCAGAGGCCACCCCCGAGCGGCCCAGAGGCCACCCCGAGCGGCCCAGAGGCCACCCCCGAGCGGCCCAGAGGCCACCCCCCTACTGGCCCAGAGGCCACCCCCCTACTGGCCCAGAGGCCACCCCCGAGTGGCCCAGCCCGTGTCTCAATGGTACCTACCAGAAAGGCAGAGAAAAGCCCCAAGAAAAACCGATGTTTTATTTTTAAGACTATTTTTGGGAATTTCAGGCCTTTACTTGACAGGAGAGCCGGGGGGGGAGATGATATGAGGCAAAGGGCAAGAAATAATGTAGTTGACTATTATGAAGTTTTGCAAAATGCAGCGCAATGCATTTTATGACTATGAATCAGTGTACAGAGATAATCAGTCTGGAAGTGATTCTGACTTATAAGTGGGATAATTAATTTTTTCAATTAGCCTACATGCCTCTACGGTGTCCTACTGACATTTGGAAAAAGGACCTGTAACCCTCGGAATTTACTTTCCGTCATGGGTTTTGTACAATTCTTCAATATTAGCGGTCGCAGTCAAACCCGGGCCCGCTGCGTCGAGGAGTAACCCTTTATTTATGGGCGCCCGCTCTACCAACTGAGCTATCCGGGCGCCTGAGAAAGACGGGTTTAACGAGCCTACGTATGTTCCTGCAGAAATTCCCACAGTAGTACAGCTTGTGAATGCTCGATCACTCCACCGTAGCATTCAACTTGCAGCGCAGCATGTAGCCCGTCGTTTTGAAAATAGTCACGTAATACAACCTGAAGACGGAGCCCTGAATGAGCTCAATGAAAAGCATGAAATTCGAACTGCTGCTACTTCACGTTATTTAGGTTTCAATGCTCTTCATGGGCCTGTGTCAGGCGTGGCCAGCTATAAAAATAAAAAAATAAATCAACATTCATTTGTATTGGCTCTGAGTTGACCAACACTCGTATCATTTTGTCAACTAATCAATTAGTTAATTTAATGCCAGACTGTAAAAACTGAGTTTCTCCACATGAAAAAGCACCACGCTAATGCTGCGCTCACACATGGCGTGTTTTTTGTAGTTGCCAGTGTCTATTTTACATTATAGTTTGGGGTAAACTTTTAAATGCAACCACTGACATCTTTTTTACAGCTCCGAGCATCTTTTAAAAGTTGAAAAAAGTTCACCTTTTCTGAAAAAAACGCCCTACGTCCAGCACTTTTTTGACCTGTACGGGTAACTCACTTTGTTTTATTTAACGTGCTGATTGGCTCACTGCCGCTGAGGAGATTTACTCCTTAGGTTTTGAAAGTGGGTACTGAATGACGAGATATTTATTGATACTTGTTACTTTATAGGCCATTCAGTCGGGGCCTAAAAAGTATAGAATTTGGTACTTTACCTGCTGAAAAAGCACCAATTTAAATATTGCTTTTACCACAGATGTGCTCATATGTCTCTTGAAAATAAATCATTCTGCATGAAAAAACATGAACATTTCTAACAGACTAAGGAAATCGTCGTCGACCAAGACCAAAACTAGAGCTTAGTCGACTAATCGACTAAGTGTGTGCAGCTCCAGTGTGTCGTACCTGTCCAGGTCTTCGCTGTCCTGCATGTTGAACAGCATGGACGGGATCAGTTTGTCCATGTGCTGAGGCTCCCAGATGATGGCCTGCAGCTCATCATTCACCGTCTTCCTCACCACGCCCTGCAGCCCTTTGATGCCGGCCACACGGATCCTGACACGGAAACACAGTCGCGTTAGATGTCTACGACAACATCTTTTAGGGATATTTCAGTTACATTACTAATTTTGTTTGACATGAAAGAGATTTTCAGAGAACTAATGCTGTCCCACCATCCACCACCAAGGCAAATTCCTTGTGTTACTTGAGCTACAGAGTAGGGGGAATGAGAAGGAGGTAACACCAGAGCAGGGGGAATGAGGAGGAGGTAACACCAGAGCAGGGGGAATGAGAGGAGGTAACGCAAGAGCAGGGAGAAACACCTGAGCAGGGGGAATGTGGAGAAAACGTCAGAGCAGGAGGAATGTGGAGGAAATGTCAGAGCAGGGGGATTCAGCGGGAAACGTGAGAGCAAAGTGAATGAGAGGGGGAAATGCCAGAGCAGGGGGAATGAGGAGGGGAAAACACCAGAGCAGGGGGAATGAGAGGTGGAAATGCAAGAGCAGGGGGAATGAGAGGTGGAAATGCAAGAGCAGGGGGAATGAGGAGGGGGAAACACCAGAGCAGGGGGAATGAGAGGGGGAAACGCCAAAGCAGGGGGAATGAGGAGGGGGAAACGCCAGAGCAGGGGGAATGAGAGGGGGAAACGCCAGAGCAGGGGGAATGAGGAGGGGCAAACACCAGAGCAGGGGGAATGAGGAGGGGGAAACACCAGAGCAGGGGGAATGAGGAGGGGGGAACACCAGAGCAGGTGGAATGAGAGAGGGGAAACACCAGAGCAGGGGGAATGAGAGGGGGGAAACACCAGAGCAGGTGGAATGAGAGGGGGGAAACACAAGAGCAGATGGAATGAGAGGGGGAAACACCAGAGCAGGTGGAATGAGAGGGGGAAACACCAGAGCAGGTGGAATGAGAGGGGGAAACACCAGAGCAGGTGGAATGAGAGGGGGAAACACCAGAGCAGGGGGAATCAACATCAAGCGGAAGACATATGTGAAAATGGCCATGCCAGTTTTTCTTCCTCTCCCAACTTTGGAGCGTTATTTAGCATGACGTGATGGATTCCTCAGATCATCTAGTTTTATTTGATACCAATATCTTCGCTCTAGCTTAAAAACAGAGCCTCGATATTAGGATTCATCAATTTTAAAATCGGAATATCCATTTTTAAATCCTGCTCTAATTGGAAAAAAAGCAGCTTTGGTTGTGTTATTAGTATTAGAGTTTATTAGAATTTTCCAAATTACTTTAACAACTCCCCCATCCACCTACACACACAGTTTCATCTTCAATCTGCCAGAAACAGGACCAATCAGAGCCCAGATAGTCTGACTTCACTGTTTACTATTTCTGTCCCTGCTCTCCTGTGTTTCCAACACAAATAACTGTACGAGAAATAATATGAGAAACCTTAGGCCTCATCCAATAACCGCCAGGGAAATTCTATAAATAATCCCAGCATCCCCTAGCTCTCACCTCCAACCACCAGCACGCACATGCTCTCATACATACAAATGACAGGAGATGAGATAAAAGTCCATTTCTATGCACAAATATGCTCACGCGCCTCTGGAAAGAAACAGCTGCTACAGTCACATTTTTGCAAATAACTGCAGCAAAATTCGAGAAGAGAAGTTATTTTCACAATAAATGAAAGAGAGAACTCTTCAGGTATTGTTTTAATACACTGCTCATCTGTATTAGAGTCAGGGGGGTGGCATCTCAGCGGGGGAAGGCGTCCTTTAAAGTGCTCTTCGGTGTCACAGCCTCTCCTGAGCCTCACCGCCACCACCAAGCTATTTTTACCAAGCTAACAATGCGGCTGACAGGCAGAGTCTTTGTCTTTCCTGACGTCTGGAATCCTAAAAAAGACTCATTATTTCTCTTATTAAAAACACAAAATGTTGATTTTAATTGGTTCACATTCAAGGTGAATTATGAAGCATGTGGAGGAAGGTGGTAGATCGCAGAAATTAGGGGTGGCACATTCAAATTTATTCTGCTCAAATACTCTATTACCATTTTTAATTGGTTGTTTATTCATTTCCCGGCTATAGACAGCTAGATTCTAGCGAGCTGTGCAATAATTGATATATCTTATTGCATTTCTGCCAAAGAATACACTTGCTAGCATTCAATTAAATTCAATTAAATTAAACTTTATCTATTCCTGTGAGGGCAACTGTATGCAGCAGCTTGCCAACCAAATCAACAGAACCAAACTAAAAAATACAGTTAATAACAAAAACATTCAAATCGGTGTATGCTCAAACACTATATATGTGGACTTGGTAATTCATTAATACATTAATATATATATATAAATTTGTAAACCGCTATGGAAAGGATGCAGAATCTAAAAAGAAACACAAGGCAATGAGGCCATAAAAAAAGCAAGAAAACAATTAGGGGCCCAATATTGAACCCTGGGGGATGCCACACGGGATGTTAGCTGGAACAGATAATACATTTTCTAAAGAAGCAACAAGTTTTTGTTGCAAATATTTCAGTATCGTTTGACAATGTACTGTGTTTTACTGATAGATGTTTTTAATATTTGTCTACCCTCGTGCATAAATGGAGTGGACACAACTCAGTATAACAATTTATCATCAGAGCGTGTATATATAGTGTGTTTCGATTTGACTGAGTTCTATCTGAGAAGGTATAGTCTGCCGTTTAGGGCAGATAATGTAGTTTTTTTACATCCCTATGCTCTCAGGCTCAACTTGGATCTTCTCATTAAATACTTTGTGATTCTAAGATTTACGATAAGGGTTTCCTGCAATGTTTTTCCAAATACCAACACCCTCGTTAAGGTCAAATCTTGTGAATTTGCTTTTTTAAGTATTCTGCACTTGACTCGAAAGATACTGTGCAATACCCATCACTCTCAAATGATCCTCAGATAAGTGCATGCTCTTTCTGCATTCAGTGCCTGCAAAATCTACAAAAAACTACACGTTTTCTTACATCTCGTGGTGGTGGTGTGGTCTCAGTGGGGGGAAGATCCATAAATATGGAAATTGGGAGGAGATATATTTAATTCTGTATTCACAGGATTCAAGTAGGATGAGACCTGCGCTGGTGGGAATTGTGTTACAGACCCTCCCCCACTTTGATGTGCTCTTGGTAGGATCCATCACTGCATTAAAAGCGGGGGTTGTTTATGAAAGGAGGTATAGTGGGTGCAGATGGAAAAATGTCTCTGTTATAATGAAAAAGTATGCAACACTGGGCAGCTACATTATCATTTTTTCAAGTGAAAATCAATTTAATGTCAATGCATGTTATCCAAAGACACAGCTTTAACTAAAGCAGCCGATTTTTCCAACTTTTGCTCAATTCCACCCATCCCATGAAGAAAACGAATCAGAGAAAATATCTGCATCAATAATGATCAATCAGCTGTTTTTGCATGAATGTGTACGACGCTAACAACAGCTCCAGGGAGCTAAAGAGTCAAATCAGATACACAGATTAGTTTTACTATATAAATGAAGATAACGAAAGAATCTGAAGAGAGAGGGAACAGTCCAGTCATTTCCCCTCTCTAGATTTAATGTGTAATTAATATGTCATCTGGTTTTTAACTATGGGGACTTTTTGTAAATACTGGAATGCAGTGGTGAGATTGTACTGTGGTTCAACAAAGTGATCGTGCCATTGACCAGGAACGCAGCATACATATTATACATATATTACTGTTATTCTAACAGTGCATTAGTGAAATGCGCCTAGGCTTATGCACATGCACACACTCTGCTTGTTACACACATAGGGACGCACAGCAGCACACACATGCAGAAGAAAATAATATTACAGTGCAAATCCTCCATCATAATAGCGATGCGCCAAGGTACCAACGCGTCTGGCTTTTTTAAAAAGGGAATGACAGAGGACACTCTGAATCGTTAATTGCATTTTATGCCCAAAACACAGCTATGATTAACAAAGACACTAAGTACAACCCTTTTGAACCATGCGCCCGGTGCACGGACCCTTATTCCCGCCGTTAAACTAGCAAAAGTGGATTTGGACACGTCCAAAACGCACCTGCGCCAGATGCTTTACGCCGTGCGCTGAGATGGTTAAAATAGGGCCCTTAGTGGCTCTGTGTTCTTACCTGGTCCTGGTTTCAGTATCTTCATGAGTAGAGTGGCACATGGCGCTGAACTGGGACACGAAGAAGTCATAGCGGCGGTGGTAAGACGGCGTGTCCTCCTCAATGTTGGCAAACTTCACAAACTAGAGGGTTGACAGGGAGACGAGGGAAACATTCATTAGAGCCTTTACAGAAACTCAAGTGCATAGTGCATGCCATGAACTACTACAAAGAACTACTACAAACTACTATTTTCTGTGGCTGTTATTGCCACTCTTCATTCTAACCCCAACCGGTCGTCAGACACCGCCTACCAAGAGCCTGGGTCTGGGTCTGGGTCTGGGTCTGGGTCTGTCCGCAGTTTCTGCCTAAAAGGAAGTTTTTCCTCTCCACTGTCGCACTGTTGCTTGCTCTGGAGGAAACTACTAGAACTGTTGGGTCCTTGTAAATTATGGAGTGTGGTCTAGACCTGCTCTATTTGGTCTAGACCTACTCTATCTGGTCTATCTGGTCTAGACCTACTCTATCTGGTCTAGACCTACTCTATCTGTAAAGTGTCTCGAGATAACGTTTGTTATGAATTGATACTATAAATAAAATTGAATTGAATTGAATAGTGGACAAGTCAAGTCTAGTGGACTAAAAAGGGAACTGATTTCATTAGCCTGTACCAAAAAGTCAAATGTGCAATTAATGTAATAAAAGATATCGATATTTGGTGACTGTGTAACGATACAGTATTGCTACCAATAATCAGGGATGCACCGAATCCAGGATTCAGGTTCAGATTCGGCTGAATATTCGGGCTTTTTGACTTTTGAGTTAAATTTCTGCCGAACCTTAGAATCCTTTTCCACCAAACCCTACGCTAGCACTAGCCGCGCTGGTCGACATAATGACGCCGCCGTTGATTACGGGAAGGTGTTTACGTAGTGGACCGCTTATGCAGAAAGCTGGGAGAAGGTGAAAAAGGAAAAGGGAACTCCTGAGTAGAAAAAGTGATGTTTGGCAGAACTTTGAGTCAAAAGAAGGCGATTCATATTCATATTCAGTCATTCAAGTCCAGCTACATGTTCAATCTGCAACGCCGATTTGTCTCGTGCTGGCAAGGGCCCTGAACAGCGCACAACATCGCCACGGTTACAGCATTTGCATATGAAACATCTGAAAGAATACGAGTTGTGTATGAAGGAATCTACAGACAGCAGTCGACATGCAGCAATTTCAGGTACGGCAAAGGAAGGACGGTCCCAGCTAAGAACTGGTGTTAACCCTGTGTTGTCCTCCCCGGTCACAAAGAATAACACTTATTTTTTATTTTTACACCCTTTTTCGAACATTTAACATTTTCAACGCATTCTTTTTTTTATTACTACCACTAGTTTTACACTGTATACTTTCTGGAATCCAGGGTCAATTACCCCCATTTTTAAAGGAGTTATACCTAATATTTGAGTTAATAAAGCAGAAATTCTGAGTTATTTTTTGAGTTAAGATCAGAGGAACGTCTGTTGAGTGGGTGAGTTTGTCAGGATGCTGATTTGAAACCATTTTAATTTACACCTGAAATTCAATGAAAGCGATTAATTGTATTTGCAAAGAGCGTTGCATGGAACCCATCCTTTTTTGTGGTAATTTGGTTAAAAGAGTGCCATATTTCTGATAGAGACATTTTTCAAAAGGGGTCAAATTTGACCGGAGGACAACAGGAGGGTTAACCAGACGGTGCCTCTCCCCGGCCGTAGTGGGACAGGAGGCTGGCTCCTGCTCGATAGCTAACGTTAGCTTTCTAATTTCACGCCCCCGTCCCAACATGGCTTCATCATACACTGGTTAACCAAAATTTACCGAACAAAATTGTCACTCATCTGGCGATAGCAATGCTTTCCTACGATGTGAATTCAACATTACGTTGTTATATTTAACTATTTTAGAGGCTGTGGACGTTGTTAAATTTATGAATGTGGTTACTGTGGTAACGGACGGATGATGGGGGGAGCATTCGGTATACGGTCAACCAGTGGATTCGGTTTTCGGCCAAAGCCCAAAAATCTGGCTTTGGTGCATCCCATTTTTTGATTTTAATTTATAATACTTTTTACCTCCTTATGGTATTTAAGTAAAGGACAAATGATTCAGCTTGACAAATATTAAAGAGAAAATATGGACGTCACATGGGGCAGATATTCAGTGCTTTAGTGTTATATTTATTTATTTATTTATTCATTCAGGACAATGCACATTGATGAACATGCACAACAGTACACGGAAATGTGCCAGATTGTAGCCCGAGGGCTAATTTCCATCTGCAGTCCAACAGGCAGGTTGGAGTTACAGTAAAAAAGTAACATTTAGTATATAAAAACAAGAAGAAACAAAAAGAAAAGAAAAAACAGGACAATTCATATAAAACCTGTCTTCAATCAACCTCTGATTGCCTGAAGCAGAAGTGAGACGGGAAGTGAGACGGGCAGTGAGACGGGCAGTGAGACGGGCAGTGACACGGGCAGTGAGACGGGCAGTGAGACGGGCAGTGAGACGGGCAGTGAGACGGGCAGTATAGCTGCTTATTGACTTTTCACCCCTTTAACAATGGAGAGAGAAAACCGAGCCACCGGAAACATAATGATACGCAGAATGTTTCCAGTGACTCAGAGTAAAAAATACCGTCACATTCCTGCATGGGGATAAACGTTCTAATATGATACGAATGATAATAAGCATTAGAGAGCCATGCTCCGTTCGTCCGGGCTGTAATTTCCTCCCTGTAAACAATCCCAGAGTGTCCTCTAGAGAGGCCTCCTCTCTCTCCTCACACTCAGCCGTGCTCGAGTGGCGCTCCTCGCCACCCTATCATTGTCCACTGCAACAAATTGCCTCTATACGGTTTGGCATTGGTGACCAAAACCCTGCCGTTCTACCTGGTAATTTCCTCCCATTTTGTAGCGTTCGTGGGGGTAATGGCTCAGATGGAAGGAGGTACGCTTGCAGCTGGCACACAGGAGAGCGGCTTCCCAGACGTGTTACTGCAGCAGAGAGCGGGGAATAATTACTGGGTTGTGTTTATGAGGTGCTAATGGGAGCTGTGATCAGGACTTGAGTGTGGGCGCCATGCGGCGTAGCGGGCCCTGAACTGATTTTGTTCGATTTGGTCGTAAAACAACGTACGAAATAACATTCAGAACAAAAGGACACAGATTAAATAGAGTCTTTTCTTTCTAGCAGGGGTGTAGCCAGACGTTAACATCCGGGGCTCAGCCCAGACCTGGAGGGGGTCCGGGACCATGATCATTAACTCTTGTGTTGTCTTTTCAATGAAAAATAAATAAATGTTTTGGTCACTTTTTTTTCAACATTATTATCGCTTTTCTGACATTTTTGTCACTTTTTCAATGCTGTGGGTGCTTTTTTATGTTTTTGGTGTTTTTTCCAAAAAGTTCTTGGATATTTTTAATGTTTACATTTTCAGCGCTTATATCAACGGCCCATTTTTTGTGATTTCTTTTAATTTTTTTTACTGAAAACGGGTCAAATTTGACCCAAGGACAACATGAGTGTTAAGCAACTATTTGCTCTATTATTACTAATAGATTGCGTAAAAATGAATTTGGGTAAAGATGCAAGTATTCTTTTCAATCCATGTCTCTTTTTTTGGACATCTTTGACATTTTTATGTCACTTTTCTGCTTTTGCTGAAGTTATTGTTGGGTGTTTTCATCATTATTGTCCTTTTTTGTGTTTTTTGTTGCTTTTTAACATCCTGTTTTGTATCTGGTTGTTGTGCAACTGTCTATCATTGGGAAACGAGAACTTAAAGGGATTTATACAGGTATATATTTAAGTTGCTGCATTGATGTGGTCGGTCCAGTCGGAAAGACTGAGGGGAAATTACAAAAACACCATCATAAAGCCAATGGAAAGATACAACAACATGTCTGAATTGGAAGAATACTTTGATAAGACTTCTCTTTATTAATCCTTTTGGGTTGACTCCGGCAAGGAAATTGAAATTCCAGCATCCGTTTTTGCAAGAAATACAGTAAAAGGACAGTATAGAGAAAAACAATAACAGTAATAATAATAATAATAATAATAATAATAATAAGGAACATTCGGCTGTAAAAGGACATTAACCCTAAACATTATAGTAAAAAAGTGTCTGGGTATGTATGCATGTATGTGATAAATAAATTAGGATAATTTGGATGTAAAAGAAAATCCAATGACGTGAAGCATCAGTAGAAGTTAAAAAAAAATACAGATACAAAAGGTGAGGCGTGTGCTCAGACCGAGCTCGTGGAACAGGCAGTGCAGCAAGTCTAATAATGTCTGAGGGACAAATCTGAGGGGCTGTGAGCTTGACCATCAAGTGGTATTTCAGACTGGGGGGGGGGGTATTTCCGACTGGACGTGCTGCGATGATCGCTCAGTTCACAACAACTAAACCCACAGATCGTTTTGGTCTCGTCAATGGAACATTTACGCCGTTAATAATGCATTTAACTGACAGCACTAGAAGCAACAGATGCAGCACTATGTCCACTAAGTACTATGTACTAAGACACATTTCTGCACAGGTTCAATAAAGTGTATTCTATTCTATTTTATTTTCCAGAAAAGGCCTTATAGATAAAAGTATACCTGTAAGTATTTTGGAGAGAAGACCACCCAACCTGTCGTGTAACATGCAACGCCACCTTGGAGAAAAGCATCTGCCTAATGAATATAATGTAAAGTCTGGCTTCTCTATGCAAAGGAAATAAGTGTAATGGTATTAGCTTTGTGTATCTGGGTAATGTTCTGCTTTTAAATTGTAAAACACACAAAAAAAGGCAATTTAAACAAATGTCTGGATTTTCCATTTCAGTTGAACAAGAAGACTGAAGCCTTTCACATGGGAGAGGAGAAGTGCCTTAAGTGAAGAGGGGATAATTCTGGTTGGAGCGGAGGTTTCATCATGTAAATACGAGGCTTCCCGCCTCACCGACGCCTCGCGGCAAAGCAGTCAGGATTTTTATATAATGAGAAAATTAGAGGGTGATACAAACACCGGCGCAATTTGTTTTGCCTCCCTCAGGCCATTTTAAAGAGCTCAATTTAAAAAGGAGGCATTGAAAGCGTCTTGTGAAAAGGAACGGTTTAACTTATCTATGCATACTAATGACATAAGTGGTAAAGAGTAAAATCCATTTACTTCATCCATCGCCACTTCAAGTTGATCATTAAACCTTTGCACAGTGAGCATTTGGAAACACTGAAGTCAATTAGACCTTTTAGCAGTCTCACACGTACAAACTGGCCCATTGCCATACACATCCACAAGAAATGTGGAAATAGAGTAACTAATTATCAGAGACGTTTAGGGCATTGGGTATCGCCAGAGATTTCCAGAATTCATTTGATTTTGATTGACAAGGTCCCGATTCGATTCCATATCAATAGGTTTGGGGGGTTTCAGTTAGAAGATCAATTTTGCACAAGAAAAGCTGGCTCCTTAGGAAGTGTCCCGGTCTTTGAAGCAAATTGAACATAGTGGCCTAACAGTGGAAATGCATTGCTCGTCACACTATGCCCATATACTGTACATCCAATTTTATCAACCGATATCAGATCAATTAAACACAGATCAATTTCATTGGACAATTGATTATTTTAACCCAGCCTTAGAGACGTTCACTGGCATTTTAATAGCTAAAAAGTGTCTTTCTGGCCTGGGCTGCTGCTGCTTTGCTGCTGACCCTGTTGGCGCGTCAGCTCGACAGTTTGAGGCGAAGGAGGCAGACAGTTTGGTGACTCAAGCCAAGAAGTTGCACACTGTAGCCTAAAGCAAAGTTTTCCCTTGGCATTAGTTGGGCTCATTTCCTGTATCCCCATCACAGGTGACATTTCTGCACCTCTGTCTCATCAGTAGGCGACATTTTGTCAACGGAAAGTACACAGGAAGTTAACAGCAGTTTGGAGGAAACTATCAGGAGTCCTGGCATCTGCAGTTTATCAGTGTTGATGTCTTGTGTTGTAAACAGAGCGCTGGCCCCCGAGTCCCTGACTCACATAATGATGACAAAGACCTTCCCGACTGAGACTTCTAGACTGGCCGTTTTTTCCCTCTCAGTTCTCACTTGTGCTTAACGATCATCTGAAATCTCCTAAGTCTAATGTATATGCCTCATATGTAAGTGATAACACATCTGAAAATCTCCTGTTGTGTGCTACATGTGTAAAAGAGCAACTTCGGACTGTGTCAGGACCTGATTCATCGGGCATTGTCCAGAGTTTATATGAGAAAACGGAGACGACTTGCTGTTGGTAAAGCACATTTCAATCCAATTAAATTCCATTTTGCCAACAAAAGTCATCTCAGGGCACCTTACAGATAGAGTAGGTCTATACCACACTCTATAATCTACAAAGACCCAACAACTCCCTCCAAGAGCGAGCATTTTGTTCAAAAGTGGAGAAGAAAAACTTCCTTTTATGCAGAATCCCCAGACAAACCCTGGCTCTTGGTGGGCGGCCATCTGCTGCTGCCGGTTGGGACACAGAGACACTGATATAAAGATATATGATTCATAATAATTATAGCAGTTGGTATGATGAACCGCGGCATTAAGCGTAACTATAAGGATAATAGAACTATGGTCGGCTGAATTCTTCCTGTAACTCTGTCATTTCACACCTGATTGACCCGAGGTTCAGAGCTTTGATACCAGTCCCCCTTATGGGATCACTGGTATAGCAGTCTTGTTTAATTGGTGCCCGTCCTGTGTATCTGTATCTTTATTGTTGTTGTTGTTGTTTTAGGGACTCTAGCATAAGGACTCAGGGGATGCCCTCCCTTACACTTTCATATGTATTCAGTTGGTTGATGGATAAATTGGGCACAAGCTGGGAGAAATCTGAGTAATCTCATTTTCTTTTGGTTCTTTTAAATCTGATCGGGGAACAAACAAAAAAAAACAGGAAATGGGAAGAAGATTGAACGGACAGATTTTCTGGGGAAACGACTGTCTGAATGCGGGGCACCTCCGGCCCCACAGGCTATAAATAAAGACCTCTGGGAGTCTGACTCAGTGGCTTTGTGTGTCTGAGTGTGGACCGATGAGTTTCTCTTCGATTGAGACAAAGTGGAGGCAGAGACACTTCTAGTCGCCGCAGTCTGCCAATTTCTTGTGATAAAGTAAACTGGCAGATACATTTGGAAACAGCGCCGGGCTGGCGGCACAGACGGGAGACACACTCATGCTGGGCGGGGTGAAAAATAGAAACACTGGTCTTTTGTAAGAGTGAGAAAAAGTTGCATTGAAGGTGATAAATGGAGCCTGTTTTTGATGAATATACCATTCTTAAATTGAGTAGAAAACCTTTGTATAACATTTACAGAATGATTTATCACCCCCCCCCCGCCCCGAGGGTTTTCTTAGTCAGCAGAAAAGTTTCAGAGCAGCACTAACTCCCAATTTGATCAAGAAAAAACCAGCCAAACGCATTTGTGCCTAAAGACCATTTCTCCCAGTTTGGATGTTTCTTTGGGGGGGGGGGGCAACTGGGTCTCCCTTAGAGATCGGGTGAGAAGCTCAGTCATCCGAAAGGAGCTCGGAGTAGAGCCGCTGCTCCTTCACGTCTAAAGGAGCCAGTTGAGGTGGTTCGGGCATCTGGTGAGGATGCCTCCTGGGGGGGTCCCTAGGGAGGTGGTCCAGGCACGTCCTGCTGGGAGGAGGCCTCGGGGAAGACCCAGGACTAGGTGGAGAGATTATATCTCCAACCTGGCCTGGGAACGCCTCGGGATCCCCCAGTCGGAGCTGGTTGATGTGGCTCGGGAAAGGGAAGTTTGGGGTCCCCTCCTGGAGCTGCTGCCCCCGCTACCCGATACCACATGAAGATGGATGGATGGATGGATATCCTTCTGCAAAATCGGTCTATTATTTACCAAATGTGTTGAAATACATATTTTGATGAGCTCTGACGAGTCAAGAGACACGGGCAGTCAGATGATCAGATGGGTTTGAAATGAATGAATTAACCAAAATATCTTTTATAACCTTTGTCTTGTCTTCCCGTAAAAAATCAACATTTTTGACGCTTTTTTCAATGTTCAACACTATGAAACACTAACTTCTTACCTTTAGTTTTACAGTTACTGTTGGAATTTATGGTCAATAAACCTCATTTATAGGAAATTATACCTAATGTTTGACTTAGAAAAGCAGAAATTAGGAATTATTGAGACTAAAATTAAAGGAATGGATGTTGATGATAATCACAGACTGGAATATGTCAACAAAACATCAAAGAGCAAAACTATGAGAGCAGGGACCCGGGGACATCATCTAATCAAATGGGGGGCAGTGGTCTAATGTGTCAGTTTAGGGGTCCATGACTTGAAAAAGAATTTGGGAACCACTGGTTTTGGATCATCTGGAGTAACGGTTTTCCAACCGGACATTGTGTAAAAGAGGACCTGAGGTTGATGTGAGTCTCTCTGCAGAGACCACCACCAAATGTCTGGAACTAATGAGTCGCAGCTCAGGCTCCACTGAAAGGGGCAGGCGGCCTTCAAAACCGGCTTGAAAACCCGGCTTTGAACGAAATAGCTGTTATTCTGCAGACATCGCAAACAAACTCATTAAACTGATAATTACCCGACAGAACAAACACGAGCGATTCGTTTTTCCACTGCGAAGATGTAAAACCGTCATTAAACAGAACATCTCGGCAAATTTAATTAACACGGCTCTTACCTAAAGGCGGCCTGTAACACTGTCGACAACCGACCCCCCACACACACACACACACACCTCCTCCACCCTCCTAACTCACCTACCTGTCTCTGCATCCCCTCGCCTCCTCTGTAAGACTCTAAATACCACACATAAATAATGCAAAGGCTTTCACATCTGAACCCACGGCTCCGTTTTCTGCTCAGATGAACCGCCGACAATGGCAAGGACGACAGGCTCATAATAGGACGTGTGAAGACGGAAGGGGGGGGGGGTAAAAAAAACAAAAACTTTGGGTTCACCTTCAGAAGGCTGCGGAGGAGAAATGGGGCTGACATTCTGCTGGCGGCTCATAGAGGCTAATAATAATAATAATAATGAGTCTTTCACAGGATATGGTAAAGGGCCATTTCCACTGCCAGAGTACCAGTTAAATTAGGTATTTAACCAGTGACGTCAACCTCTGGGCTGCAGCTGAGGGATGTGCTTTATGCTCCGTGTGTTTGGTTGCTTTATGTTCATTTTACTTTGGCTTCACAGCAAATGGGGTTTTCTTTTGAAGGCAACATTTTTAAATTAACAACCTGCACACAAACAGAATCTTAACGGAAACCGCTTTGAGAATTATAAACAAATAAATTATAACTAGAAAGGAGGCTATTATGCAGCCCGCCTACTCAAACTTGGAGGAGGGCCGTCCACCGCACATAACGTTTGGATAAAGAGTATAATAAGTAGAAAGTAGAAAACAAAGAGAATAATTATGTCTGAACATTTGATGTCAGCATGATGGAAAAGCCGTGCAGACTTCAGGGCTTCACTTCACGCAAAATATTATATTATTGTAAATTATCATACTTAAAGTGTAAAATCACTTCCTTTAACCTCCAATCAGTATGTAGAAAAAAAGCAATAATTTTTTGGGCCTTATCTTGTATCTAGTGTCTTTCCTAGTTAATGGAGACACTAAGTACAACCCTTTGAACCAGGCCTCGGCCAACGGGCCCTTTTATATAGACCTTAGTGGTCCCCTAATACTGTATCTGAAGTCCCTTTTATATAGACCTTAGTGGTCCCCTAATACTGTATCTGAAGTCTCTTTTATATAGACCTTAGTGGTCCCCTAATACTGTCTCTGAAGTCCCTTTTATATAGACCTTAGTGGTCCCTAATACTGTCTCTGAAGTCTCTTTTATATAGACCTTAGTGGTCCCCTAATACTGTCTCTGAAGTCTCTTTTATATAGACCTTAGTGGTCCCCTAATACTGTATCTGAAGTCCCTTTTATATAGACCTTAGTGGTCCCCTAATAATGTATCTGAAGTCCCTTTTATATAGACCTTAGTGGTCCCCTAATAATGTATCTGAAGTCCCTTTTATATAGACCTTAGTGGTCCCTAATACTGTATCTGAAGTCTCTTTTATATAGACCTTAGTGGTCCCTAATACTGTATCTGAAGTCTCTTTTATATAGACCTTAGTGGTCCCTAATACTGTATCTGGAGTCTCTTTTATATAGACCTTAGTGGTCCCTAATACTGTATCTGAAGTCTCTTTTATATAGACCTTAGTGGTCCCCTAATACTGTAAGGTTATTTCTCTTACCGAGTTGGTCCCCAGGACCTGCAGGTCTGGCTCTCTGGACTCCAGCAGCTTGGCCACCATGTGCAGGAAACTCTCCACGAAGGGTTTGATGCTCTGGGAGTGACAGGCCATCAGCAGCTGGTCCAAAGCCTCCATGGCTATCACCACATTCCTGCACACAGGCCATCAAGACTGTACATTATCACTGGTTTCTTAAGCCGCCTACACATGATCAGCGATTTGTTCTCTGCACATCTGCTAGGTAGGCTGCAGGGCAAAGCGCAGCACAGGTATTTATCATCAAGGGTGGCAAGGAAGCTATTTCCCGTTGCTAGGTAAAGACAGTTGTTCTCTCATTGGTTGCATTTTGAAAGGTCAGCAGCAACTAGGTCAAAGTTGAAATTATTTGAGGGGGTTGTGATCACGGAGGGCTTGTATCGTGTGGAAGCGCCGGCAGTTTTGTTGTCATTACTTAGAATTCCTCATGGGGGAGACAGAAACTTTTGTAAAAATAGGCTAACGATTGTGTCATAACCATGCGACTTAGCGCCGCATAGTGGAGGAACCACCGTATAGTACAGGAGAGGCTCGCAGACAGTTTGGACTCCTAACATATACCTACCTCTCCGTCTCTGCTGATGGGGAATGATTGAGATTTCTCTTGCACAGCTACCAGAAGACTTACAGCTTTCAGACAGGTTGCTACGTCACATCTACGTCTTCCAGCTCAGTTGGAGGCTGCGCTGTAACGCTCAGCATCACCGGGAAAGAGCTTCTAATAGACTCCACTGGTCTCCATCCAGACCAACGGGACCTGTTGGTCCATTCCTTTAACTGTCTATGGCGACACCCTCCTACAACTAGGCATGAGCAGCACCCTGGCAGGGAGACGGGTTTCTAAATTGCACTTCTCCTTGACAGCTCAAAAAAAACCACCTCATACTGAGGGAATGGTTGATGGAAAAATTGAGAAAGAGAGAGAGAGAGCGAGAGAGCGAGAGAGAGAGATGCGTTTATTCTCCGGCTGTTAGCTTCTGGGAAAAATAATTCTGGCCAATTAAACACTATTGTTGACGTTATAATCACTGCATTGATTTGGGGCTGCCAATCTTCTTTTAGAAAATACATGGGGGACATTTTTTGTCTCCAAACTGGCAGCGAGAGGGGTTTCTAAACTACACTTTTCTATCTCTGACAACTCATTAAAAACTCATACCGCATAATATTATCTGGATTGGTTGAGTGAGGTTGTATTATGTGCGATATTATTCTTTATTATATTTAGTTTGTTAGTATTTTTTGCATTGTCAGTTTTGTTTGTGAGTTTATATATGATATATTTGTGAGTAATTTTGATTGTATTTATTGTCTTTTGGATGCATTGTTTGGACCCCAGGAAGACTAGCTGTCGTCTTGGCGTCAGCTAATGGGGATCTTTTGAAATAAACAAATAAACAAACAGTATCACAGAAATGTTTTGCCTCTGATGAAGATGTAGCTCTACATGGAAACAGTCACTGTTATGCACCTTAAAAAATAAAAATATAAAAAATTAAGAAGACATCCGTGCTGCACCGTTGTTAGGAAGACTTCCTTTTTGGAACCGCGTAATACCTTGAAACCGGTCCCCAGCCCATGCCTAGGTTGTACGGGCTACAGTTTTCCAGTTCGGAGAAGCATGCAGGAGTTCTTGAGGTGAAAGGAAATCTCAAAATCAAATGAGCGACTATATATACTGCCAGCTAATGTTATTGATGAGAACTTGACCTCATTACTAAGGATTTTGCTTTTAATAGCTAAGAAAACAAATCACAGCCTCTTGGCTGAAACCACAGCCTCCCAGTATATCTGAATGGAGGAAAAAGGATAAAAATGTATTCATCATGGAGGAAATAACAGCGAGATTGCAGCTAAAGTTAGACAGGTTTAATCAGAGATGGTTACCAATAACACAGATAATGTCAGGACTCTAGTTACCTCCTCTATTTGTTTAATTACATTTTTTTTTCCCAATTTAATTGTATTCTATAATTGTACTTTATGCTTACTACTGTGCACCTGAAGCATCTCCTAATATATGTTCCTAATGTATGTGTTGTTTGTATGTATGCTTGTTATTTGATGTTATAAAACAAAATAAAATCAAAAGAGCGACTTACCCGTAGCGGTGTCGCACCACGTCTCTGCTCAGCCTCTCGGCCAAATAGGCTCCGATCCTGTCCAGTTTCTCTGGAGCCGACACAGCGTAGAAGGTCAGCTTCTCCATGTCCGATTTACTGAGGCCATCCTGAAGATGACACAAGGCGGTCCAGAGTCACATAGTTTAAGAACTGCAATGAGTAGTCGACTAATCCATTAGTCAGTTGATAGGAAAAATAAACCGCCAACTATTTTTTAAATCAAGTAATCGTTAGTATGTGCAAATATGACAAAAAATTGTAGACGTTTTATGTATAAAAACACATTATATGTTGCATGTGGCCTTTTCTTTTGGGGAGTGCAAATGTTCCAACAAGTTCCTACCCGAGACTATTCAGCAGAGCTACTGTCATCGTGTTCAGAGCAGGGGCAATTCTATAGGATCAGACCTCTAGGGGGGCTCAGCCCCTAATGAGAATGTGACACGGATACAGCGCCCCCGCTAAATCAGTAATTTGATCATCTCTGAGACAGCTACTGAACAACGTCAGCTAACGTTTGTTTGACACTGTAAACACTATGATGGAATTAAACCTGACACTTTTTCACCAATTACAGTAGCCGGACAAACCAGACCCACATCCAGATGTTGGGTCTGGGAGCTCCCCATTGGCTGGGCTCAATCCCAGGGGCGGGATAGACGGCTGTCTTTCAAATTCCCTCTGCACGCCATAGGACAGCGCTCCAACCAACCAGACTGGTTGATAGATTCACCTTCAAAATCTCACATCTTCCTTTTTTAAGAATAACTCCAAGTCTTCCAGAGTCGCGGCCAAAGCCGATTGGACAGGCCGCTGTTCTCGAGCAGCAGCAGCCATCTTCGTTGCCGTCGAAACTCTGCCATCCTTATGTTAAGCCCGCCCACTGACTCTATACACGATGTGATTGGCCTGACCAGAATTTGGTTTTTCCAGCTCCCAACCCAACGGAGAGTTGCTAGACTGACCCTGGGTGCCTGTAGATTTCCAGGATACAGTTTTAGTTGTTTGCGATTCTGTGTGCACCATGAATTTACCAATGTTAAAACTTCCCAACCGCACTGCTGCTCTCCCTCTGACATATCAGATAGAGTCTGGCACAACCTCTTCTGATTGGCCAAAACTGCGTTTCTGTTAACCCTTTCCTTGACGGGGTTACAGGTGCGTAGCATCGGCAACACAGGATATTAAACCTGTTTGAAGCCCTTTGAACCTGTCATTGTTTGTCCTCTGTCACTAACAGACTTGTTAGTGACTTGAAGCACAACAATTGAAAAAAGGGTCTAAAATCGCCAATGGTCCGAAGCTTGAGATTGTGATTGGGTCAAAGAAACCTTCTATCCCAGAATGCATCTATGGTGTAGCCAGACCTTACTCCCCAGCGCTGTGGAGACAGGTCTGGCAATGCGAGACTATGCTGTATATGACAACATACAGCTTGTATAAATATATGGTGTCATACACAGAGAGCAGGGAGTTAATTGGAGCGTAACTAGGCCCCCCAAGTGTTTTCAGCCCCTTGGCAAGCCATAATTAAATTCACAAGGGCTCGACCGTTGAAGCATTTCCATTTCCCACTGCAACTGTTTGCCTACACCAAAGACCCTTGAGAAGATATGGGAGGGAAGGGGGGACAAACTCCCTTGTGTACAGGGCAAACCACGAACACTTAAGCGTATTAATTCACAAGGGGTCGAGGAATCAAACGGGTGATAATAACTCGCCATGGTCCTGTTATCAAAGCCGTGTCACATTTAATAACCAGATTGATCAAAGTCTGGAAGCTTCCGTGTGGCTCCGTGGTCCTTTAATTATGTCTGTGTTGTGGCTGGGAAGCTCTCCGGTGGCGGAGGTGTCACTGGGTCGCCACGGCAATCTCTGGGGTAACAACTGGGCACCAATCACGGTGTTAATATGCTGCTAACAGCCCACACTGGGACCGCCGCGTGCTGTCTAATGATATACAAGACTTTTTTTCTACAGTTTTCTTTTCCTGTCTTTATTTTTAAGGTGTTTTTCCCGCCCTGGTATTTCTTGTTTTAACCTGTATTTCACGGGTTTTAATTATTTGTGCTTAAAATTGTTCCTTGACAATTGGTGCTTTCACAAAATAACACAAATCAGAAATATATATAAAATAAGGAAACACTAATGTCTTATTACAATATCCAAAATATAAGACATCTAGTCTCATATCACATTATCGATTTATATTGATCTATTTCCCATTCATGCATCTATGTATACATGCATATCTGTGTGTTTTATGCTTGTATACATATGCTTTTTTTGTCTTTGTGAAGCACTTTGGTGCAGCCCTGTATGCTTTTAAAGTGCTTTATAAATTAAATAAATTTAGAAATTGTACAGTACATGTCATTGTACAGAGCTGCAGCCTCGAAATGCTTAGAAAACATTCAAATTTCAAATGCCCGACAAACATGAAACTAGAATTTCACAAAACTCAAAAGGTCTAAAAAACAAAAAAAAAATCAAATGACTACAATTTTACAAAAACTCATGATGGGTTATAGCATGACAGCTTGCAGTAACTTACTTTGGGGTCCTCAGGGAAGATGTTGTCCACCAGGCGCTTGTACCTCGGCCTGAGCGGCCCGCAGCAGCCACACACTCCTGCAACACACAACAATAAAGACGTCACCGTTAGCAAAGGGCACACTGAGCTCCCGACATTCATACAGTGCTGCATCAGGTTTGACGCGCTGCTCTGGTGTCCGGTTTTGCCAGTTTCACTGATTATAGTGAGCGTAGTGTTCTTTCACTCCACATACGTTACATGCAATGTAGCCGGCCTGTTACTGTACATCCTTCCTGAGCACCACAGACAGAGGAAGAATTCATAGAGCCGGGGTTATACATGTTACTACCGCTTGGAGTCGTCGGGCTAAAAGAGTAGCATCAGATAAAGGCTGCAGGAAGCCTCGAGACGAGAACATTTGGATGAAAATGGGAGCTTCAAAGACTTGAACATGACAGTGAAAACCTTAACTGTTGATAGCGGTTGGATGCTTTCAACGGTTTGTTCAAAATTCTGCATTAGCAAAACACACAAACAAACTATGAAATGATAATTCTTTACCCGGACAAGTCACTTTTGTGCATGGACAAGTGACACGTAAATGTACTTGTCTAAAGGACAAGTGCTTCAAAAAGTTAATATCAAGCCCTGCTGGCTCTTTACATGCTAAAAGTATTGTTTTTTACCACTGTAGTCTGGTGGGTTTAGCGACACTGGAGCTGTTTTTGGTTAAACAAAAAGGATCTTACAATTTCAGAAAAAGGTCTTTTCTGAAAGGATCCTTTCCATTACGTTGTCAGACAACGTTATGTGGCAAAAACAGAACTTTTAGTGGAGCGATATTGATGACGCAGTCTCATAAAAACAGAAACTCTCATTACAAATACTCTCATTGGCAGTCATTACGTTGTTTCCTGTTGATCGGTACTTTAATTTAAAGGAAATAATGACACTTTATGTTCCATTTCTGTGCAAAAGGACCACACACACTTTACGTAAAAGATATAAATATTAGACCCTCCTATTTTTCCGATTGTAGAGCAGATCTCCGGAGAATACGCACCAATACGCGCTGCTCTGGTGTCCGGTTTTGCCAGTTTCACTGATTATAGTGAGTGTAGTGTTCTTTCACTCCACATACGTTACATGCAATGTAGCCGGCCTGTTTTTTTCATTTCATTCATTTGTTTATTTGAAAAAGGGACAATGTACACTGATCAACATTCGAAGCAAATGTAAGCGTACGAGTGAGTGAGCGAGTTAGCCATAGGCTAATTTTCATCGGCAGTCCCTTAGCCAGATGTTATTAGGCATCCTAAAATAATAAACAGTTATAATACAATGAAGATATGTATACAATAGACAAAAGGTAAAAAATTACAATGTTAAATCACAACAATCGAATAAACAAGATACCTGTTACTGTACATCCTTCCTGAAATATTACGTTAGAAAACAGCACTACTCTATAGAGTCCGGCCGATATTATCGGCGGGCTGATATTATCGGCCGATATTAGGCATTTTCTGATATATCGTATCGGCATTTATATTGGCGGATTTAAAAAAAAAAGGAAAAAGAATCGAATAAATTAATATTTAAAAATAAAAAAAGGACAGTCAACCATGTTATGAGCATTGGCGTTGCAATGTCTGTCCACCAGAGGACGCTCTACAACGTCCCTGTTAGTGATGGCGTTGCATAGTCTGTCCACCAGAGGACGCTCTACAACATCCCTGTTAGTGATGGCGTTGCATAGTCTGTCCACCAGAGGACGCTCTACAACGTCCCTGTTAGTGATGGCGTTGCATAGTCTGTCCACCAGAGGACGCTCTACAACATCCCTGTTAGTGATGGCGTTGCATAGTCTGTCCACCAGAGGACGCTCTACAACGTCCCTGTTAGTGATGGCGTTGCATAGTCTGTCCACCAGAGGACGCTCTACAACGTCCCTGTTAGTGATGGCGTTGCATAGTCTGTCCACCAGAGGACGCTCTACAACGTCCCTGTTAGTGATGGTGATACATAGTCTGTCCACCAGAGGACGCTCTACAACGTCCCTGTTAGTGATGGCGTTGCATAGTCTGTCCACCAGAGGACGCTCTACAACGTCCCTGTTAGTGATGGCGTTGCATAGTCTGTCCACCAGAGGACGCTCTACAACGTCCCTGTTAGTGATGGCGTTGCATAGTCTGTCCACCAGAGGACGCTCTACAACGTCCCTGTTAGTGATGGCGTTGCATAGTCTGTCCACCAGAGGACGCTCTACAACGTCCCTGTTAGTGATGGTGATACATAGTCTGTCCACCAGAGGACGCTCTACAACGTCCCTGTTAGTGATGGCGTTGCATAGTCTGTCCACCAGAGGACGCTCTACAACGTCCCTGTTAGTGATGGCGTTGCATAGTCTGTCCACCAGAGGACGCTCTACAACATCCCTGTTAGTGATGGCGTTGCATAGTCTGTCCACCAGAGGACGCTCTACAACGTCCCTGTTAGTGATGGCGTTGCATAGTCTGTCCACCAGAGGACGCTCTACAACATCCCTGTTAGTGATGGCGTTGCATAGTCTGTCCACCAGAGGACGCTCTACAACGTCCCTGTTAGTGATGGCGTTGCATAGTCTGTCCACCAGAGGACGCTCTACAACGTCCCTGTTAGTGATGGCGTTGCATAGTCTGTCCACCAGAGGACGCTCTACAACGTCCCTGTTAGTGATGGCGTTGCATAGTCTGTCCACCAGAGGACGCTCTACAACGTCCCTGTTAGTGGTGGCGTTGCATAGTCTGTTGTTACAAAAAACCTATGGGGTTGTTGCTCTGGGACGGTGAGTCTAATGCTGGGAGGGAAAAAAATTACAGAATATTCACTAGAAGAAGAAGAAGAAGAAGAAGAAGAAGAAGAAGAAGAAGAAGAAGAAGAAGAAGAAACTAGACTACACCAGTGCCTACAACTACAGATGTTCCGATACCGATATGGCCTAAAACACTAGTATGGGTAAGTACTGGAGTTTATACATCGATCTGACACCATGTAATAAAGCCCTGAAGAAAATCTACATTAAAGTAGTTTATTTTATGTTTTTTCCGTTATAACTGACTGTCAAACTAAATAATAAAAGAAAGTTCTGTGGCATTCATTGGGTGAGAGTTTACCCTGAGGCAGACCAACAACAAAGATAGAAATCATATCCCATCCATACAAGGACAGTAGTATACAGCGGTTAACCCTCATGTTGTCCCCATGTTGTCCTCATGTTGTCCCCATGTCGTCCCCATGTTGTCCCCATGTTGTCCCCATGTTGTCCTCATGTTGTCCTCATGTTGTCCCCATGTTGTCCCCATGTTGTCCTCATGTTGTCCTATATCAATGTTCTTTTTAATTCCCCAAAATAACATGATTGATTCCACACAACGCTCTTTGCCAAGTACAAATCTCTACTTTCATTAATTTTGGGGCGTCTTATTCAATTTTATAGCATTTGAAACCAAATTGAAGTGTTTTTGAAATAGTATTGAGAGTAAAAGTTGACATATTCCAGTCTGTGATTATCATCAACATCCATTCCTTTAATTTTAGTCTCAATAATTCCTAATTTCTGCTTTTCTAACTCAAACATTAGGTATAATTTCCTATAAATGAGCTTTATTGACCATAAATTCCAAAAATAACTGTAAAACTAAAGTTAATAAGTTAGTGTTACGCAGTGTTTTAAAAAAAAAGTAACAAAAACATAAGAAAAAGTAAAAAACATTGATAAAAGCGTCAACAAAAGTGTTGATTTTCAATTTTGACGGGAAGACAACACGAGGGTTAAAACATAATCAAATATACGACCCACTGGTATCGGCCAATACGCAAGTCTAGGTATCAGACTCAGTATCGGGAATAAAAAAAATTAAAATTAAAATCGGCATCGGATCATCTCTACTTGAGATGTTAGCATAATCGGCAACTACTTTGACAATCTATTAATGCGTTTGTCAAAGTAAATCTTGTGTGATGTCAGTTTGTTAAATTTGAATATTTTGTAGTTTTCTCTCTCCTCTGGGACAGTCAACTGAATATCTTTGAGTTGTGGACAAAACAAGACATTTGAGGACGTCACCTTGACTTTGGGAAACTCTGATCCACCTTTTCTGGCATTTTAGAGACCAAGCACTGATCCATTCATCCAGATAATAGATAATAATCCACAGATTAATCGACTATGAAAATAGCCGCGAGTTGCAGCCTGATGCAACCGAACACGTCTGGAACAAAAGCCAAGTTCTGCCTGGTTACCTGTGAGAGTCACCTTTCCCTCCTCAGACCCAGGAAATTAACTTGGGGGGGGGACATAATTTCCCATGAGCCCCTTCCCAGACACTTATGTAAGGTAGAGGG